>ML418127.1:0-35876 GCA_005239525.1 Nicotiana knightiana | reverse complement strand
CTAACGCTTGGCCATGGCTGGCGTTTGAAGGGTAACGCCTAGATAACGCCTGGTACCCCCTGGAATTTGAAGGGTAACGCCTGGATAACGCCTGGTGCCCCCTGGCGGTTGAAGGGTAACGCCTGGATAACGCCTGGTACCCCCTGGCCTTAAGAGCCAAACGCCTGGCTAACGCCTGGCTTGTCCCGGGTCGCTCCTTTTCGACTCTTGAGCGTATTTTTCGACGTTTATGCTCTCATTTAGCTCGGCTTCCGTTTCTAATTCACCTACACATTAAATAAACCCCATTAGGCACATACGACGTGTATTTTTATCATTAAAGCACATAAAATGCAAGGTATATAATGCTTAAAATCATGAATTCTGGCCACGCATCAACATGCAACGAGACAACGCAGCAAACGGACATAGATTCAGATGAAGATGACATACCTAACGAGATTGTGAAAGAAGTTGAGAATTTTGAGAACAGACCTAAGTCCAACCTGCACGAGACTGAAATCATCAACCTGGGAGATTCAGAAAACATCAAAGAAACACGAATTAGCATTCATTTATCGTTGTCAGAAAAGAAAGAATACGCAATTTCTAAAGGAGTATGAGGACATATTCGCCTGGTCGTATGACGACATGACTGGTCTAAGTACGTCTATTGTGGCTCATAAATTGTCAACCAATCCAATGTGTCCACCGGTAAAGAAAAAGCTCAGGAAGTTCAAACCCGACATGAGTTTGAAAATCAAAGAAGAAGTCACCAAGTAGATCAATGCCAAGGTTCTCAGGGTATTTGAGTACCCAACATGGTTAGCCAACATTTGGCTAGTACCAAAGAAGGATGGGAAGGTCAGAGTCTGTGTCGACTACCGGGATCTCAACCGGGCTAGTCCGAAAGACGACTTCCCTTTGCCAAATATACATATCCTGATTGACAATTGCGCCAAGCAAGAATTACAATCATTCATGGATTGCTTCGCTGGTTATCACCAGATCTGGATGGATGAGGAAGATGCTGAGAAAATGGCTTTTATTATGCCATGGGGAGTGTACGGTTACAAGATGATGCCATTTGGCCTGAAGAATGCAGGGGCCACCTACATGAGGGCCATGACCACCATCTTCCATGACATGATTCACAAGGAGATCGAGGTATACGTAGATGATGTTATTATCAAGTCTAGGAAATCTACTTACCACATGGAAGATTTTAGAAAGTTCTTCAACAGGTTGCGGAAATACAATTTGAAGCTGAACCCCGCAAAGTATGCATTCGAGGTTCATGCTGGAAAGTTGCTCGGGTTCATTGTCAGCCGCCGAGGGATAGAATTGGATTCGTCAAAAGTCAAAGACATTCAAGAACTACCACCGCCAAGGAACAAAAAATATGTGATAAGTTTCTTGGGGAGACTTAATTACATCAGCCGATTCATAGCACAGTCTACAGTTATCTGTGAGTCGATCTTCAAGATGCTGAAGAAGGACACTGCAACAAAGTAGACCGATGATTGTCAAAAGGCTTTCGACAAAATCAAGGCATACATGTCAACACCGCTAGTCTTGGTTCCGCCTGAGCCAGGTAGACCTTTGTTACTCTACCTTGCAGTGTTAGATGGAGCTTTCGGTTGCGTTCTAGGGTAGCACGATGAAACAAGAAGAAAAGAGCAAGCCATTTATTATCTCAGCAAGAAGTTCACTCCGTACGAGGCCAGATATTCTCTATTGGAACGCACGTGTTGTGCTTTGACTTGGGGAGCCCAGAAGCTGAGGCATTATTTTTGTGCCTACACAACGTATCTCATATCGAGGATGGATCTATTGAAGTACATCTTTAAGAAGCCCATGCCCACGGGCAAGCTAGCCAAGTGGCAAATCCTGCTGAGTGAGTTCGATATTATCTATGTGACTCAGAAAGCGGTCAAGGAAAAAGCATTGGCAGACCATCTTGCTGAGAACCCTGTAGACGGAGAATACGAACCTCTGAAAATGTATTTTCCTGATGAAGAGGTATCGTTCATAGGAGAAGACATTGCAGAATCCTATGACGGTTGGAGAATGTTCTTCGATGGAGCGGCGAACTTCAAGGGAATTGGCATTGGAGCAGCCCTAATATCAAAAATATCATTATCCGGTATCTGCCAAACTCAGATTCCCATGCACCAACAATATGGCAGAATATGAAGCCTATATCTTAGGGCTCAATATGGCCATTGACATGAACGTCTAGGAGCTGTTAGTGATTGGTGACTCATATTTGCTGGTACATCAGGTACACGGAGAGTGGGCTACCAAGAACCCCAAGATACTGCTGTATCTTCACCACGTACAGGAATTAAGAAGGAGGTTCACAAAGACGGAATTTCGGCATGTCCCCGGAATCTAGAATGAGTTTGTCGATGCATTGGCTACTTTGTCCTCAATGATCCTACACCTAGACAAGAATTTCATTGATCCTATTCCCGTAAAGATCCATAATCAGCCAGCCTATTCTGCCCATGTTGAAGAGGAAGCAGATGAAAATCCTTGGTTTCATGACATCAAGGAGGATTTGGCAAAAGGAGATTATCCAGAGCTTGCGAATCCCACTCAAAAACGCACACTTCGAAGACTATCCAAAAATTTATTTCACAGCAGAGGAATCCTGTATAGGAGACTCCCGATTTGGGGTTATTAAGGTGTGTCGACGCAAAAGAAGCATCAAAACTACTAGAGGAATTCATGTTGGGACCTGTGGTCCACATATGAACGGTTTTGTTCTGGCAAAGAAGATACTCTTAGCTGGTTACTTTTGGATGAATATGGAAATGGATTTCATCCAGTATGTCCAAAAATGCCATCGTTGTCAGATACACGCAGATGTGATAAAGATACCTCCAAACAAGCTCAATGAAAAAAGCTCACCATGGTCGTTCACCGCCTGGGGTATGGACATTATTGGACCAATCGAGCATGCCGCCTCCAACGGTCACGCGTCCATTCTGGTAGCCATCGATTATTTCACCAAATGGGTCGAAGCAGCATCCTACAAAGCAGTGACTAAGAAAGTCGTGGAAGACTTTGTCCGCGACCGTATTGTTTGTCGATTCGGGATTCCTGAGTCAATCATCACATGTAATGGTTCCAATCTCAACAGTGACCTGATGAAAGCTATGTGCGAGGATTTCAAGATCAAACATAAGAATTCCACAGCTTACAGACCTCAGATGAATGGAGCTGTAGAAGCCGCCAACAAAAACATCAAGAAGATACTAATAAAGATGATAGAAAGGCAGAAGCAGTGGAACGAGAAGTTATCATTTGCCTTATTGGGATATCGCACCACAGTTCGTACCTCAACAGGGGAAACTCCCTATATACTAGCTTATGGTACTGAGGTTGTTATTCCTATCGAAGTTGAGATCCTATCTCTAAGAATTATACAAGAAGCTGAGCTCAGCAACGCAGAATGGGTAAAGAGCTATTATGAGCAACTAGCCCTCATAGACGGAAAGAGAATGAATGCAGTCTATCATGGTCAACTCTATCAGAATAGAATGTCCAGAGCCTTCAACAAGAAAGTCAAGCCGAGACAGTTCACACCAGGGGCAGCTGGTGTTAAATAAAATCTTTCCACATCAAGACGAAGCAAAAGGGAAGTTCTCTCCCAACTGGTAGGGTCCGTATATGATTCACCGGGTACTGAAAGGAGGTGCACTTATACTCGCAGAAATGGACGGAGAAGTCTGGCCAAAGCCAATCAATTCAGATGCAGTCAAACGCTACTATGTGCAATCTTATGCTTTCTCAATGATGATGTAAATTGAACTACGCCTGACCTGATTCCCGTTTAAGAGGGGATACGTAGGCAGCCCTATGGGTTCGGTCACAATTCAACAAAATTCCATCTTCCCCCTGCAATTGGAAACTGGGGCAGAATTTTGAGGAGGACCCTCAAAATTCTGAAGCAACTTCAGTCGATCGCCGCACGAGCAACAGTCATAAGAGTTCACCCATCAAACTGGGGCAGAATTTTGAGGAGGGCCCTCAAAATTCCGTAGCATGAGAGGTTGCAATGTCTCGAATCACGTCACGGTCGTCGGTTCATCCCAAAACTATTATTTTATATATACATTATGCTTTTACAAAATCATGCATGTTTGTTCTTGAAACATCTTTGTTTAGCAACGCTACCCCAATAATACAGACAGTATCATCAGATCAAGCCGAAAAAGTCAAGAAAAGTCAGCGTGGATACGAACTAACCTTCCCCTTACAAAACTCACGATTTTTATTTGTATGCAGACACTAAGGCTGCAAACTCCCTAGAAAAATTGTCCACCTAGGGGAAAAACGTTTTTTCAAAATACTACTCTCAAAACTGTTGCACTTGCCGACATTCGCACATGCCTTAATGCTATGCAGTCACAATGCCCTCAATAATCACAGTACCGCAACCTGTTACCAGCTAAGAATTCCTACTGTCATTTTATTTCCTGTGTAAGGATACCATTCTGCCTTTCGAGGTTAAGCTCTACCTCCATCTGCATTGCATAAGGCTACTTTTCGGCCTTCCGAGACTGAACGATGTCTCCATCTGCAGTCGCGTCTCTGCATAAGGCTACCATTTTGCCTTCCAACTTGCATAAGGCTACCATTCTTCCTTCCGATACTAGACACTGTCTCCATCTGCATTGCGTCTTTGCATAAGCCTACCCTTCTACCTTCTGAGGTTAAGCTCTACCTCCATTTGCATTTCTTGCATAAGGCTACCATTCTGCCTTCCGAGACTAAACGATGTCTCCATCTGCATTGCATCTTTGCATAAGGCTACCCTTCTGCCTTTCGAGGTTAAGCTCTACCTCCGTCTGCATTTTTTGAATAAGGCTACCATTCTTCCTTCTGAGACTAAACGTTGTCTCCATCTGCATTGCATCTTTGCCTAAGGCTACCATTCTGCCTTCTGAGACTAAACGATGTCTTTATCTGCATTGCATCTTTGAATAAGGCTACCATTCTGCCTTCCGAGGTTAATCTCTACCTCCATCTGCATTTTTTGCATAAGGCTACCATTCTGCCTTCCACTTGCACAAGGCTACTTTTCTGCGTTTCGAGGCTAAGCCCTGCCTCCAATTTACTTTTTCCTCGAACGCTATCTCAAGCACTATTTATTTTGATTTTTCTATGGGCTAAGCTCTGCCCTTCAATTCGCAATACTAAGCTCTGTCTTGTCAGCATCATACTATTGCATCTTCATGGGCTGAAATATCGCCAACCTTTCCAAAGGCGTCATCGTTCGGAGGCACCATCCTCATAGCCCGAGAGCACCATGTCATGGACTGAGGATTTCTTTCTATCATTTTGCATATCATAATTCAAAGGCATCATGGTTCGGAGGAGGCACCAACCTCATGGCCCGAGAACATCATTTTCATGGCCTGCGAATCCTGCATCAAGCAATTCATAGCCCAGGACGTCATGATCTGAGGACATCATCCTTAATCGTCCGAAGACATCATTCATGGTCGAATGAGAATTTGCATTATGTTTAAATTACGCACAATATATGCTTGTATTCTTTATTTGCAGGTAATCCGGCGAGCATCCCGGCAGGAGCGGTTCCGCTCCAGTTCTCCTAACCACCCCGTAAGTCATTTGTGCACCTAACCCTATATTTTGCGTCTGTGCTTGTAAAACTTCATCGGTATACTTCGCCGATGACTCCTGAACTACATGCGGCCTAAATCTCCTCAAACTGTTTTCGCTCGGTCAAAATTGGTCATCATATCTTTACCCGACAACTCTTTCATCCTTCCCGGGTAAAGAGGGGTAGTTGTTGATACCCAATTTTTTCTCAAATTATTTTTAGTTTGCATATACACCTTCAAAAATAGGTTTTCATAACAATTGGTATTTTTTTATAATTTTCCACATTTTTATTAATTTATTTTAATTTATCCAATATTTTAATTTTCTAATAATTAATTATAAGTTGCATTACAAATTATTTCAGAGACATTTCTTGAATTAATACATTATTTTTGGTCCTATTAAGATAAATTATTTCACAATTAGCCAAATTGACACTATTTGGCTATAATTGCAATTATAGCCTAATGATATGTTTTATGCTATTTTTTACTCAAAAATTAGTCATTTATATTTTTAAATACTGATTAATCATTTTAATTTATTTTTTTAAGCATCAATTTCGTTTTTTTTATAATTATCAATTGTTTTTAAAAATTATTTTAATTAATTGAGTATTTAACAGCTAACCATTTTTCATTTAAATTCTAGCCCCAATTAAATCTTACCCCTAACCCAACTAATTGACCCAATAACCCAGCCCACTCTTTACAACTACCCGGCCCAAGAATCTATCAATCGGGACCGTTTATTAATTCAAATCAACGGTTCAGATTCCACATTCCTTAATTAATCCTATGTGACTACCCTCCCCCGTCTCATTTCCCCCTCTCATAATTCACCCAGCTGTCTCTAAGTTCTCTCATCTATCTCTCTGAGATGCTCCACCCTGAGCTCTGTCTCTCCTTCTCCGGCCACCCGCCGCCGGAAATGATGGAGTTTCCACCTCTCATCAACCCCATGGCTCCGTCTTTCATGCATGTGTCACCGATGGAGGATCTCGGGTGAACCAGAGGTGGTTCACTCACCTCTACAATCTCATGCCATGTTTTTCGGCCTCTTATGGTCGTTCGAGTGAGATTCTTGCATTTTCCGGCCAAACGCCGGTGATATTTTAAGCTTTCTTCTCTTTTGGGTTTTTCTATGGAAACCCTAGCTTTAAGATCTTCTGATCTTCCTAGATCTGTGACAGATCTACGTCTATTCTAAGGTTTTCACCTGTTTTCTCTTTAAAACCTCTTTGTTTTTCAAACGATTCTTCATTTTTAAAGAACTAGGGTTTCTTAACCCCTTTCGAAAACACTTTATCTTCTGATTTTTAGAACTAATATATGATTCCCGGTATGATTTTAAACGTTTTGCTTGAGTATCCTGTTTTACCTTAATTATTATTTTGAAGCCCCAATTTTAGGATTTGAGTTCATCTCGTTTGCTATGTTTGCTAATCTGCATGATCTTCTGGATTTTTTCTGTAATTTTGTTGTTAGGGTTTTCAACCTCCTACTATTTATATGATGTCTTAATTAGGTTTTCTCTGATTTTCTTGCTATTTGTTGCTTAGTAAGTATGATTATTCGATTAGTGATTGTTTACCTAATACTCTATTGATTTCGTGCATCTCTTCGTAAAGCTGTGACATTTTTCTTTGAATCTACGATTTTGTGTATGTCCCTTGTAATTCTGTACCGATTTCGAATTGTTTCCTTATTTGTGTGGTACCTTCCTCAATTAGTACCGATTCCTCATGATTTTAGTCCCATCTGTGATTCTTTGACTAATTTCCAGAACTAATTTATATTTTTACCATATAAACACACTCAGTGTATATTTTCCTTACTTGAAATATTCTGCACTTGGTCTTTATTACATGCCACATGTTTTTACTACTCTTATTATGGTAAAATCAGTTTATAATTGATGTCTTCCCCTTATTTAACTTAGATCGTCTCGTTTGAACTTGACTCCCTAATTAAAGGGAGTCCAGGTCTCTAATTGATACTGATTGAGTATTATTTCTATAATTATGCTAATTTAAGTACTTGTTACCATACTCTCTGCCTATTTTCAAAACTATATATACCTCTGCTCTTTCATTAGCATGACATGAACATACACACTGCTCAACTCTCTCTCTTATACATATACAAACTCTATACTGTTCTTCTTTTGATTACTTCCTACTATTACTAGTCGGCTGCAAGCCAAGACTGGTTATTCTATTTGCCTATTCTTTATTCTGCACTTGCTATCTTCCAACTGGTATGCATTCAATTTATGTTTAAAGCTTCAANCACCCCCCCTGCATGTTTCAACATGATTTTGCTTCACTTATGTCTTCTTCAATTCCTAGTATACTACAACATGCACCACATGTTACTTAGTCTCCATGCTATACTCTGAACCTCTTCTTAAACCTATGTGCAACTATGTTTATCATGTGTTATCTTCTTTGGTACTCCCTCAATCTGTTTATATCAAGGTCCTGGCATGAACTCTTTATGACAAAATATGTCTGTGGCTGTTTAGGTGTTTGTATAGGTCTGTGATACTTTATTACTTCTCTAATGTTGACTTGTATACAAACCTATTTCTATGTACAGCCTATGTGTCCCCAATCCCTTCCTCCTTGTTTGTGGTTGTGTCTCTATGTTGTGTGTACTGTTTGGTGCTGGTTATGTAAACCTATTTCAAATATATTTATTTTCAGAAATGCTTTCTTAACTCAATTCTTTTTAAATCACCTCATGCACTTCACTTTATTCTTATACCCTTAAGTTATTCCCCCTCAACGTGAGCACTACTTTGGGACCCTTGAGCTCCCTCTGAACTCTGACACACTGAGGCTAGCACTTCCGCACTGCACTTGTTCAAATTCTTGGTTACTAAGTCTAGGTGTAAGCACTGCCCAAGATCCTTGAGATCCTCAGGGAACTTTGATGCACCTAGACTCCGATTTGTCTATGGAGTTGAGGCATATGAGGCCATTGGAGGCTTTGGAAAATCTGGGCCTAATTAAAGGCTCCCTATAGAGTAGCTTCTTGATTTTCTTTTTCTATAATTCATTCATTGGCCTGTAATAATTTGTAAACAACTCTGAATGGATAGTGGAAAGGGAATGGGTGACTATGTATGCTTTAGCTATTAAAAGGGTAGAAAACATGTTATTAGGTTTATATTCCTACTTTGCGCAATAGAGACCATGCTTAGGACTCATTTCATGCATTAGATATCATGTTCCCTAGGATTTATACTTACTGTTTTCAGCATGTCCATCTCACTGTCATAACACTTAGAGAATCCTGCGTTAAAATGCGTTAATAACCAGTACTTTACAATCATGCTCTATGCTGCCATGTACACTTAGAAATCCTATTTAGGGTAACAACACTAAAATAAACTGCCACTCTTGCATCTTCTGAAATCATGCTTAATGTTGTAATTATTGTGCATTTAGAAATCCTTCTTAGGATTCTGTATATGCATCATTCTGCATCCCTATCTGTGCACTAGATATCATGTTTTAGGACTCATTCCCCGCCTAATTACCAATGCATGAAAAAGGACCTAAAATTGTTTTACCATGTCTCTAAACCACTAGTGATAATTCTGCATTTGATGCAACACCTAAGTACAACATGTTTAGGCAAAACAACTCAAACAGTTCCTTTAATAATCAGGGTAATTACTGAGCATTGTCCTACGCCTAGGCAAGCCTTAGGTAATCAAAGTTGTTAAAACTGGAAATATGTCTATTTATGTATGCTGCTTAATTATCAACAGGATAAAATCAGTAAGTAAAACTGGTTAAGGCTTCCTCTATGAGTTTGCAATAAATATGTCTTTGTTATTATCATTTGGATCTGAATCAAAAGACCTTAATTGTGTATGAGTCGTGCTGCCTATTTGCATTACTTGTGGAGGTATACTTGTGCCTTTTCTCTGCTTTTCTATGTTTCCCCTTAATTGCAGTCCTACATGTTCTTATCTGTCGCCTTAGTGTTTTTCCTTCAAACCTGAGGGTCTGCCTAGAACATCCCTTATAGGATAGAAGTCCTAAAATCCTCCGGGACTAATAGGAAGGGATAGGTAACAACATGCAATAAAGGTTGAGACCAACACTTGATTTAGTTTCTTTCACGGGGTGGAAAAGGGTAGAATATGGATATGATGACCGGTGCGCTAATACCGCGTGTAGCCCCTCTTTGAGGAGTGATTACCGGGTATTGTACTGATGTGATCCATATTGTTATAAACCTAGGATATCCTTTATATGCTTATATTGTAATACTTTCAAAATCTAACCTTCTTTACTATTTCTTTCAAACATCTGCATGTTTAAGACTTAAATCCCCTCTTATTTGAGCCTTTATTTGTTTGTTTGCTAAGCTGTACAAATTAACAAAAGTTGTTTGGTCGGGAACCATACTTATGGATCCTGAGGGGTGCCTAACACCTTCCCCTTAGGATAATTTCAAGCCCTTACCCTATCTCAGATTAGCAACGTAGTTGTAAATGAACCTCTTTGGTATCCTAACGCACCTTTAAAAATCATTAGCTGGCGACTCTCAAAAACATAAACCCCTTTCCCAAAAGGAAAGAGTTATCCCAACCAAATGTCATAAACCCGATCTCCGCGAGGAAAGGGGGGGGGGGCGATAGACACAACTCGTGTAATTCGTGCACCAATAAGCAACAATCCAAATGTACTCAATCATGAAAAATGACTCAAATGAGAGAACCATCCCGCAAGTTCAACAAATACCACCACAACCGAAATGCTACGAACCCATCATACCTAGTAGAAACAAGACATGTGAATCTATCACAAAGGATCATCTCCCGACATAACCAAGCTGCAAAGTGACCCCAACCAAACACTGGTCCATATGAAATACCTCAAGCCACAATGCTCAAAATCAACAACCACACACAAATTGACATCAAGTACCCAAGGTGCATGACCATAACCACGTAGAAGAAATTAATACAATATACATAATCCAGAAAGACCATAACTAATGCGCAATTAACCATTCCACATCCCAATCACCATCTCGGTCGAATTTCGCTATAAAGCCCAAACAGAACCGCACCATGTGTGCATATAACCAACAAATCACAATCCTTCGTAGCATGGAAGAGTAACACATAGAACATATCCGATATGAATAAAATTAATTCTAACCGAAGGGCACATCCCTCAACAATAGCAGTTCGGAGTCAACAAATCCGACCCAGTGTACAATACACATCCTCATTGGGCCTACCAATGGGCCCCCAAATCAACTACGGTCATCCCCTAATGGACAAATAGCCCTCCAAAAGACCACAATGACCTAACCATAACACATACTATCATCTAGCTAGATTTGGCCACATCTTCACAGTCCACAACCATGAAACAACCTACTTATGATAATTCCAGTCTCCAAATCCATAGAGCACACAAATCACCATATCTGATCCTAACTTCACCGCCCGAATGTCTAACACATCTCTCACACATGATCAACCCGTGAGGAAATACTTCTATAGTTCTCCCTTGCCACATACAAAAATCCGAATATCAGCGGTCGATCAACAAGACATGTACTGCAATACCAATGAAGCATCCGCAAGTCAAAACACAACGCGCCTTCTGAATATGCACCTTTCTCCGGCAATTCCAAGTAGTAATATCATTCATCTAGTCATATAAAACCGTCCATGTTGTCTAAGAATTCATGACCTTCCCTTCAAAACTAAACTCTGACCTTGCACGTGCAAATCTCAATCCCACACGACATCGCATCTATCATGCCATCATATTAAAAGTACGAGAATATCACAATCAACTCTGAGTCATAAGCAAACTCATACTCAATTAGCCAGGACCTTTCATTTGATCTCATCCAGGAGAAAATCACAATATGCAACATGTTCCTCATGCTAGTAGGAAATTTCCACCTCGAACCATAATAGAAATCATCGAGAACTATTCGAAACCCATTAACACATAACCAATCCATCAAAACAGAATCCCTCTAACTCATCCAAGCCATGCAGGTCGCCAAAACCCAGGAGCATTTCCACAAAACGCTTGTAGAAACTCACCACATGATAGTACCCAAAGAATCGATCATATTCATTACTGTACTGATCCAACCTACCACCAAACTATCCTATTTCTCCGAGTTCCCTCCAAATTGCCTTCAATTTATACCTCTCCTTGATAGAACACCACGCTCCTTAACCAAAAATCGCCCCACGAACTCTAGCATAAAACCACACCGCCCTAAGGTCCAAAAGTCGATGAATTCCCTCTTAAGTACCCCAAAAGTACCATAACCAAGATACCCACTCTGAAGAGACCTTCTGTGATTCTAAAGTCGTATCCTTCACCTTCCTGATACTGATATGTAGAATCCATAAGGATATAGAAATACCACGAGTCTCGACACCGTCCAATGTAAATCTCAGATTCTAGCCATATACAAATCCTGAAAATTTCCAATTGCTACATATAAATCTTGAATCCATTAGAACCATTCTCGAAAGTCATCCACTCTACTCAGATCTCAATTGTACCGCCCAAACGGGCCGAACGACTTGTGCCCCATTAGCACGATAACACCCAAAGGAGTAACCCTATGTTAATGCAACCAAGCAAATTCGTACTCCATGCACACTGCATCCTTCATGAATAACCACTCAATCATTCCATCGTTCTCATACCCATAGAGTTAATAAAACCAGTATCCAGAAATTCCCTTACTTGAGTATTCCTCAATCTCAACCTCTGCAAGTCATAACTAATTCACCAGTATACCTCAAACCGAAACCAATACAACACATAATCATGCAATCAAATCGTCGATAATAGACTCCCCCACTTGGCTTAAAGTCATAGAGCAAAATAGACGGTAACTCCCCATACCTATACACTATTACTGCCATACTCCCGCACTGAAATTCAACTAAATCCTTCATAAGCTCATGTAATACCAACCATCTAATACTTCAAATCATCTGCGACACTCGCATTCATCCTCATGATGTCAACCATTACCACCGATCCAAATTCAAATTGCACAAATATAACCCACTAGTAGATAAGAAATCCTCCACACAACATCATAAAATTTACACATCCATAGATTACCTCGTAGGTTGTAACCCACCTACTTAGCCTTAAACTGACATCTCTTTATACCCTTTCACAGCCACAACTATTACGCAATCACTTAATCTTCCTAAGTCTGAACCCATCAACAAGACATGAAAATCTAATTCGTTCCACAATTACACAATCATTAAAAATCTTCCAATACACTCATAACTCAAGACCATACATCACATCAAGACAAAAATCAAGCACCCAATAGTCTTTTCTACATATCAAGAAAACTCTTCTCGTTACATTCAAACACTCTGAACACATCTCACACTCACATCATACTCATCACGTGGCCATCCAGTTCCACTTATAGGTACACCACCGAACATATAAGTCCAAAAACACGTGCTCACACAACTAAAATCCCCATGCTCAAGATACAGTCAAAACCCGACCTTAATTCCTCCAGACTGGCCCATAATCAACATACCTAAATCACATCTCGCACCTCATCCATGGAATACAAAACATCGATGCACAGTCGATACTGAGCGCTAACATGCACATACGAATGCGTGGAAGGAATTCAAAGTGTTACGCTTCCAGCTGAATCAATGTCGCACGATAAGGAAAGAAAGATGAGAAGTTTATCCAAAATGCCCTGTAGCCTCTCGAAGATAGGTATGGATGTCATCATACCGATCTGCAAGACTCTACTATATACTTGCTCATGACTTGTCGAACCTATGAACCTAGAGCCTTGATACCACTTTGTCACGACCCAAAATCCACTTAGTCGTGATGGCACCTAACTCAACCCATCAGCTAAGCCAATTAACAACTATCCAAATTAATGAGATTTTTTTCCAAGAAAGAAATGATAATAAAACTGCCTTTATACAAAAGTTCCCAAGGACTGATAGTACAAATCATGAGCTTCTAAGATTAGAATTTACAAAGATTT
This sequence comes from Nicotiana knightiana, assembly GCA_005239525.1. Lineage (NCBI taxonomy): Eukaryota > Viridiplantae > Streptophyta > Magnoliopsida > Solanales > Solanaceae > Nicotiana > Nicotiana knightiana. Next base: position 22,197 of record ML418127.1, on the reverse strand, counting down.
TTGAAACAAATACATCATCTGTTTGAAATATATATAAACAGATTTTATAAGTCTAAGGATAACATGAACAAAAGGCAACTACAACCGGAACGCAAGTACATCTTCAATTCCATCTCCCGTCGATCATAGCAACATCAGCATCCAACGTTTGCATGAAAGGTGCAAAAGTGTAGTATGAGTACAACCGACCCCATGTACTCAATAAGTAACAAACCTAGCCTTAGGTTGAAAGTAGTGATGAGCTGGAAACAAGGTCGGAGTCCAACACCAATAGCCAACAATAGTTCATAACAACTTAATGAAAGTAATAAAAGAAGAAACTCAGAGATAAATGCTCAGCTCGTTCAGAGTTCCAGAAAATAGGCCTGTTTTTCAAGTATATCAGTGAAAACCAAATCTTTTACCGAAATCGCCAAAAATATGAATAAGTTTGAAAATTGTGATTTCTCCCAAAAACACCTTTAATAATAAGTAAGATGTTTCCTTTTTCCAGATAGCAAGAGTAAAATATATCTCTATGTTTATATGTCAATATATGTGAGAAGTCATGAATGATGTGATACTGTAAATCATGTAGAAAATGCATCTCTATACCTGTATGTCATGTGTGCATGTCAATGCAATATATCTCAGAGATGAACTCATGTACTCACACTCTCAGAGTACACAAACTCACCATCTCACACTTTCCACATACTATGCTCAAGACTCAGCATATTCAGTCACTCAACACTATACAATACCTTCCGCGGCATACAAGAATACAAGTATACGACAAATTGATTTTAGCTTACATACTTATGGATTGAGGCAAAATAACATTCTAAAGTATATGCATGTGAGAAATGTATGGCTACAAATCAGATTAGGCGGGTACGCCATACAATAATGAGTATCATGCTCACACAGAAAATCAATGCATACACATGATCTCTAGTATGATTCAAGAAGTTCATTTAGTCATACAAATGATTAAACATGAATCATAAAAAGCATATAATCCAAACATGGCATAATAGAAGCCTAAAGTCTAATCTGGTCAAATCATACATAGAACCCGCATATACACTCGTTACCTCGCATATTTGTCATTTTTCACACATTCAAATTACACAAATAAGCTCATATCCTAAGGGTTATTCCCTAACAAAAAGATTAGACAAGATACTTATCTCAAACGAGTAAAATTAATACTCCAAGAACGTCTTCCCTCACAAATCGGCATCTGAACGGCTCAAATCTAATCAAATACAACTCAATAACATCAAATAAATCTATAGGAATCAATTATAAACAATAAAGCTTCAATCTCTACTCAATTCTAAAACACGTCAACTAAAGTCAACTCGAGCACACATTGCCAAAACCCGAGTCAAAGGGTAGATCCTAACTATTCATAACTCCACGAGTCCAAATATGTGATTAGATTCCAAAATCGAGTCAAAATCGACCCTCAAATCTCCAAAATTTATCCCCTTAAGTTGTAGATAAAAACCTTAAATTTTCTCTTCAAATTCTCATGCTTAAAGTGTATAAATCCACGAGGATGCAAGATATATAGTCAAATTCAAATGAAATTACTTACGCACAAAGTAGTGATGGAAATATCCTCAAAAATTGCCTCTTACCGAGCTCCAAAACTCAAAATAATAAAAGACGAGCTAATCCTCAAATATATAAATTTATGTCAGCGATTCTGCATCTGGGGCAAAAATATCGTTTTTGCGACAAATGCTCTCATCTACGAGCCTCCCAACACTGGCCTCGAATCGCATTTGCAGTAGACCACCCGCTTTTGTGATACACCAGATGCGAGCAACACTCCGCATCTGCAGACCTCTAGGTCAATGCCAACCTCGCAAATGCGTCCAACACTCTGCAAATACGACCCTTGCAGATGCACTACAAGCTTCGCTTCTGCGACATCGCGCTTGCACTAAAACCATCACATGTGCGACACAACAGTACTAGGTCTATCGAACCACTTTCAAATGGTGCGAAACCAATATGAAACACACCCGGCCCCTTAGGACCCCGTCCAATCATGCCAACAAGTCCTAACACCTTGTCCAAACTTATCGACATGCCTAATACACCACAATTAACATCAAGGCCAAGAATCGACAATAAAAAATCGATCTCTTAATTTTTAAACTTTCTAGCTTTACCAAACGCGTATGTCTAACCATTTTGGATTCAACCAAACTTTACACACATGTTTCACTCAACTAATTAAACCTATCTAAAATCCTGGAACACCAACCGGAAGCGGATATCCCAAGTCAACTCCCAATAAAACCTATAAACTCTTTAACCTTTAAATTGCAAATTTTTGGCAAATAGAGCCAAATAGTTCTAGGAACTTCCGAATTCAAATCCGAATATACGTTTAAGTCCAAAATTATCACACAAACCTATTGGAGACATTAAATCACCAATCCAAGATCGTCTATTCAAAAGTCAAACATTGCTCAATTCTAACAACTTAAGCTTCCAAAATGAGGCTAAGTGTCCCGAATTCATCTCAAACTTCTCCGAAGCCAAACAAACCAATCCCACATGTCACAAAATAACAAATAAACATACAGAAAGCATCGAATAGGGGAACAAAAATACAGAAAACAACCGATCAGTCATTATATTTTTATTGAATATTAAATCATATCGTGCTTTAATAAATTTAATAGTACTAAATAAAGTACACGTTTATTTTTAGACGTCGATTTAGTTTTTCCTTTCATTTCGTTTGGTTCAATTTTTATTTTTTCTTGCACTCACCTAATAGGAACCAACGAATTACCCAAAAGTTTGGCACCCTCATCAAACAGCGTCGTTTCTGCCGTCCTTGGGTACTCATAGCCCTAAAGTCATTATCACCCCTAGATATTTCAATTACTCTTCGCGTCATCTTTTTGGCCGCAGAGATATTTGCATTAAAACTAAGGTCAATTCTGGACATAAATTAGTCTATATATATATGTACTTCCGTGGTTCACGTTTGGTTTTACAAGTCTGAAAAACTGAAGGAAGCACATAATCTCCAGTTTCTGTTATCCCTTCTCATTCACTCACCGATACCATCTCCCTTCTCTCTCCTAAATTCTTGAGTTTGATATTTCTCTGATCAATTTAGGGGTTTTTCATTTCTTTGGACCAATCGATTAATCAGTAGCAATGGTTTCTGATTCAATCCCTAACGCTTCCATCCCTGTGGCTTCCTCTAATCCCAAAGATTTCGCCAAGAAAAAAAGGGTAACTTTGTTTTATTTTCTTCCATATCTTTTTAGTTTTTACTTTAAATTTTTGGCACTATTTTTTTTTTTTTTTACCATTTTGATATTGGGAAGTTGCAACTTATAGTTTTTTCTTGTAATTTCCTGATATGGGGAAATTATATTTTTGCTTTTTTCCTTTAATTTTTCCAATTCGTATAATTTCTAGTATTCTTTATCCTCCAAAATAGTTAGCCCCTGACAAAATTTCATCATATTGTACTTGGATTTTAAAATACTGAAATTTAATTGTAAAAATATGAGTTAATCTAGTTGGATATAGCCCTGACAATTAGTGAAATTGACTCTGGTTAAGTTGATGGATCAATATTTCTTGAAGTTTCTTATTGAATTAAATTTCTGCAATAAAAAGATTGAGTTAAATTTCTGAGATTTTTTCTGCCAATGTCAGGCTAACCGGTCAGCCAAGTTGAAGCAGTGCAAGCTTGATGCTCGACGCGAGCAGTGGCTTTCACAAGGTTTTCAAAGATTCCCCCTTTCCCATATATATTGCATGTATCAGTAATTCTCTTTGGTGAATTTTTGAAAAATATAGTATTTTTTTTTAATTTCAAGAATGGTACTATACAGTGGTTACGTGATTATTTATTACTTCTATACTTGTATGTTTTTAATTCTTGGTAATTCTGTGTTTTTGTATAGTGAAGAAAAAAGGGTTGAAGGATGAAATGAATGTTGGAGGGAATCAGGCTCCGGCAACTAATGTTGCAAATGAGAGGGACCGGTTGATAGAGAAGTTAGAGATAAAGCCGAGAGCGGAGGAAAACAATGAAGTAAATATTGATTCCTCAAACCACTACAGCGATTCGGATTCGAATTCTAACAGTCCCATAAGCCATACTAGTAGTATTATGGAAGGGAATGATTCTGCGGCCAATTTTGCAGGGAGTAGCAGCAGTAGTATTAGCAGTTGCAGTGGAAGTGGTGGGTGTTGCTCAGGAAGTTTGAGTGAAGAAGATGAACAGGGGGATGCTGATGACTGCTTGGATGATTGGGAGGCTGTTGCAGATGCTTTGGCTGCCACTGATCAGAAGCTGGAGCAGCATCATCCTGGTTTGGATTCGCCGAGAGAGAGGGATGAGAATGTGCATTTGAGTTCTCGGACCGACGTTTCTAATGGGGTTACAGGTATTGATACAACAAAGCAGAAGTCTGAGCACAGAGGTTTGGCGTCTAGACCTCCAGTTAGTTGCAAGGCGTGGAGGCCCGACGATGCGTTCCGTCCACAGATTCTGCCAAACTTGTCTAAGCAATATAGTTTCCCTATGAATTCTGAGCGGCATTGCCGTGGAGGTGCTGTATGGGGATGTAAAAGGTTATCGGTACCCACATCATGTCCTATATGCTGTGAGGATTTGGATCTTACAGACACGAGTTTTCACCCTTGTACATGTGGCTTCATACTTTGCCTTTTTTGCCACAAGAGGATTCTTGAGGAGGATGGTCGTTGTCCAGGTTGCAGGAAGCAGTACAACCATGGTCCAGTTGAGAGTGAGGCTATCGTAGATGGAGGCAGCCTGAAGTTTCGATTGGCTCGATCATGTAGCATGATCTCAGGGTCCTAAGAAGCTTCTGTTTCCCCCTAGTTGCGTATGCTGGTCCCTTCTCTTTCTCTGCATGGTTTGCGTGTGTTCTCACTCTTGTTAGACTCTGCTAGGCTTAGATTTTCATAGCATTAGATGTTCATATAGTATCGTATTGTGTGAGAGCACAGCGAAATTCTTATGATTCTTTCTAAGATTTTGCTCATAATAGATATGATTCTTGTGATGATGCAGAAGACACATTGCGAGTATATAAGGTGGTATATAGTTAAATACATTGAATTTGTCTCTCTGAACGAGTTGTCACCTTCCTATTATATTACTATGAATATATAATGAGAAAACAAAAGGGAGGTTTCTAAAGCCTTGCCTCATATATTTGCAGCTTTTCTTTTCCATTACTGCTTGACTCGATCGTCTTGCTGTTCACTGCATATTGGGCCTTTAGATTGTGAGATATATCGTTTATATGTTGCCTTTGATGTGTCATATGTATCCTGGTGCTCTGGTGTAGGTGTTAAGACTTTCTGACAGTTCTATGTTTTTGCTAATTCTGATCGCACTTCTCTTTAAAGGCTTGAGGAAAAAGAGTATAACTAACTTAAAAATCATTTGCAAGGATCTCTAAATATTTAATTTAGGTTAGACTTCATCGAACTTTCTTGGGCTGGTTCCCTATTGGATCCTCAAGTGAATTTGTCTAATTTCCTATCATATTTAGTTTGTATTGTGAATATACTTATACTGTTATAGCCTGCTTCTGCTGGAGGAATCTTCTCAAGGTTTGTTGGAAATAGAGAATATTTCAAAAAAGCATTTATTATTTCGCAACATATAGATATGCATATCTCCTTTCTAGTTTTAGAAATTTCACTCTACTCCAATCTTCAATTTGAATGAAGTCAGACGTGCTCACATTATCTATATCCAATCCTCAGCTTCAGTGAATATTTCACCTAAAGATAGGAAAACTAGCAGACATGGTTTTGCATTTTTGTTTCTCATTTTGATTATGCCCATGGAATGGGAAGATGGAAAAGAACATAGAATTTAAGTAAAAAAACTAGGCTTTTGACACATAAGCTAAATATGTGCTCCCTCCTTCCCATTCTATGCGATGCACTTTGACTGAACACGAACTTTAAGAAAGGAATTTTTTTTCGTGAAACATGTGTTCTAAAACAAGCTATAGATAATTGTGTGGCTATATATCTAACTCATGAAGGGTAAAATAGGAAGCTTAAAATTAAATTGTTTCTAAATATAGAAAGGTATTATTCTTTTTGCAACATACTAAGACTAAAACGGAAATTACATCATAATTTGGAACACAGGGAGTATGACATACCCGTTAGTATCCGTAGTATCTAGTGGGGTCAACATGTCACGTAAACTCCTGTAAGAGCACATGATTAAGTGCAAAATGCAAATATTCTCTTTTTACTGATTTAAAAAAAAAATGCATAATGGGCATGGTTAACTTTAAAAAGCTTCCATTATACGTAAGTGTCTTAGATCATTTTGGAAAGGATCAAGATGGAAAGAACTTTACGGAAAATGAATGGAGAGAGTTAAAGGAATGTAATTTGTCTTGTGACATGTTCAACTACAGTTGTCTGCAGTTTTGTTATGAGGATGATTAGTACTAGTAGCCAACTGTTCTGTTTTCTGTCCATTGTTGTGTGGCATTTAGTGGTTCTTGTCCCCTCTGTCTTAATCTTTCTGAATGCATCGAGCAATACTTTATTCCTTGATCTCAATCTTTTAAAACGCATCTAGGAACATTTGCTTATTTTTGTGGATCATATTGACCTCAGGAAGCTGTAGTTTTCTTTGTTAATGTCGGACGGACTTGTTCAACCTGAGGCTGAAGTCTCACCATATTATGGAGTTTGTCCCAATATATATTGTTCTTTTCATTAGCTCTTTAGAAGACTTGCTAATTGTAATAAGGTACTAATGAGTGTAATGTATTGGGATTTTTATTCCCCGGCTCAAAGTATCATTCAACAATGTGCACCCTTTTAGGGGATTATCTTGTGAATAAGAACCTTATGGAAAATGTGGTAGCGATGCCAAGCTGGAGGGGATATAACTGGTGTTCATTTCAGATTTTGATAGTTGTTACTAAAAGTGGGATCTTTCTTTGGTATAGTGTTATTAGAGGAAGCATCTAGAAAATGTCCTAGGCCTTGGCTTTCTACCTCCACCATCCAAAAGCCAGTTAATATTGAACAAGTTCTTAAATTGGGTAATATGAAAGCTGCTGTGATCTCTGTGTAAGAGATATAATATTGTTGAGATTTTATGCTTTGCATGATGTTTTTCTACAGCAGCAAAAGTGCCACTTCTGTTGTATTGTTCCTTTGATTTCTGTATTACAAGTTAATTGCTTACATAGGATGGAAAGTATTACAGCTACTGGCATCTCTTCTGCTGCTACGTAAAGAAGTTCTCTGCGTTGGGTGGTTTAGGACTGGTCAAGGTTTGCTCAGATAGACAAACAAAATAGAGATCATTTTACATTTCCTAGATATTGGTTATCAACTGATTGTATGATATAACATCAAAATGTTCTCGAGTTTCTTGGAGATGTATTTATCTAAATTATGTGAATGGTGTGATGAATCCTGGATCCTTTCTCTGTTAACTGGTAATACTAATGGCGATATCTCTTCATGCTTTTTATTTTGAATGGCTTAAAATTTTTGACATGTATAATTTCTAAATTCATTGTTCAGTTTTATCTGTTGTAGAATCTTGGTTTTCAGTGGGAACAAGTTTTTGTTCTATCTAATGTTTTTCACTTTGGAGCTTTGACAGATTGGTAAATGTGAGGTTGTGTCGAGGTCAGAAAGTCTTCGTCCTTGTTGGGGGAAACCACGAGATTGCAAAATCTTACCTTTAATCTAGTATACAAGTAGAGCAGTTGTGTAATGTATTGGGATACTTATTACTATTAGCTAAGGTGTAGCAATACCGTATAGTTGTTCTTATGTGGGCTTTTATATTTGATAATAAAATGCTCATTATTTTCGTATTTGGATAGACATTATTTGTGAATTATAGGTTTGTTTTAAATATAGGGATTTTGTTTACTGCTCATGTTTCCTGCACATCAGGAAGTAGGAAGATGTCATTCACAGTGACTACATCACAAAGGTAGCAAAACAAGAATTCTCAAAGGGACAACAATATAACAGCATAATCTCATAACCAGCATAGAATAGTATTACTTATGTAATTTGAAACATATTAAATCTTAATCATAACTTAAGCATTCCTAACAAAACAAATATGGAATTAGCGTTAGTTTAAATTGCTCCGTAGAGTTGATTGCTTGTTAAATATGTTGGTACCAACCATATAGCAAATCCTCCGTTGTAGTCTAGGTGGTTAGGATACTCGGCTCTCACCCGAGAGACCCGGGTTCAAGTCCCGGCAACGGAATTCCTTTTTTATCAGCTGTGGGGAACTGTGCAAGCTCTTTTTCCTTTAATCCCCTTTTGTATAAAGGGTAAAGGGAAGTCTAATTATTTCGTGTACTTTTATCATCTTGAAAATAATAAACGCACAAATAAGATGTCATAGGATAACTAGAAACTCCAATAACTTAATTGCATTCAATTGACAAGCCAATGCAATCGTAGATTTTTAACTTCAAATAGTTTCAGTAACTTTCTGTTATAATCTTACACTAGGGTACTTTCTCGCACTTTGCGCAATCATATAAAAAATCAAAATATGGTTGAGTATTAATGTCATAATTTGATCATGATGAGTTGCGTCGCAATTATGTCGTGCCACGATGTTAATCATGCATTACTTGGGAGGCAACCCATGACTTTGTTGTAACTCGTCGTGTCACGACATTAAATCAAACGTTTCTTGGGAGGCAACTCAATTTTCTTAATTTCTTTTATTTTTATCTTTAGTTTTGATTATTAGGGTGTGTGTGACATGTTTTTGAGTGTTGCAGGTATGACAAATTGCAAAAAAATGTATGGTTGGGGGGCATTTCAGCGGTTATTGTTGGAAGTTGGCATCTTGAAGATTTTAGAATTTACTAAGTTTGATTTGAAGTAGACTTTGGTGTTGCCGATATTCGTCTGAAATTTTGAGCCTTGGAATAGGTTTTATAGTGATTTGTGATTTGTTGACGAGGTCAATGTGTATTGGAATTTCCTGCTCGTACTCTGTCAAATTCTAATATAGTTTAAGGTACCGCCCCACAGAGACTGGATAATCTATGCTTCAGACTTGTACTATTTTAACTACTATTTGAGAGAATCAAATTGATGAAAAGTGAGTGGGGTTTAACACTTGTTAATTACTTAAACAAAACAAATAACTTTTGGAAGATTTATAATTTAAAAAAGAGTTGGGAATCATTGAATTCATTTGATAATATTACTATAATAAAATCTCATTTTCTACATTTATTTCTTTAAAGAATAATTGCTTATTTCTAATATAATTATATTTTACCCACTAAGAAATAACTAATTAATAACACTCCGTGAGATTTATATTAATTAATCAACTTAAGAGTAGAGACCTTTAAACCAAAATATTTTTCTTGCTTGAATTGTGCTAAAAGAAAGTAAAAACTTCGTGAGAATATTTTTACTAAGGATTAATAATTTTTTCTACAACAATTCCTCCGTGAGAATTAAAACTGAGGCAAAATAAAATTACTGACTTGGAATATTAGTTTACTGAAAAATTGCTTTCACTCTACTATTTTATTCATCAGTTATTATATATTAATTTTTCTCCGCGAGAATTACAAAATTAATATATAAATAACTTAGATATAAAATATATAAAGTGATAATAGAGTAATTAAAAACTATCATTTCAGCACAATACGTAATATAAATAAAAAGTTTCAAGCCAAGAACATACAAAAACTGAGATAGTATTATAAAATATATCAAGTTTCATCAACTATCCCAACGAAAAGAGATTACCTCGTTGTGGAGTAAGAAAAGTTTAAAAAGATATTCAGAACAATAGAAATATTTAAAAGACTAAAGAAATTATTTTTACTACAAAGAAAGAAGACCAAGACTAGTTCTTGTCTTACAAGAGATTGGATATCTTTATACAAAGATAGCTTACTATTTATAGGAAAAAATGAATAGTTTTTGTCATGTTTCACTTTTGCGAATGTGAAATCCATATATGCGAAGTGACCTTTGTGTACGTAGATTCTATATATGCAACTATGACACTTGTGCTTCACTCTTGACTTTATGAGTTAGTCTTGAAATGTAGGTTCCATATATGCGAATTTGACCTTTGCAAATATAGATTCCACGCATGCATCTATGACTCATTTGCTTCCACTCTTGACTTCATGAGTTAGACTTGCAAATGTAGGTTCCATGCATGCAAACGTGACCTTTGCGTATATAGATTCCACATATGCATCTATAGTTCTTTTGCTTCCATTCATGACTTCATAGGTTAGACTTGCAAATGTAGGTTCCACGTATGCGAATGTGACCTTGCGTATATAGATTCCACATATGCAACTATGCTCCTTTTCATTTCTAATTGTCTCTTTTCATAAGCCCATATGTATATTCCACATTTACGAATATGAAGATGATGTGTGCAATTGTGGTTTTGCTTCATTCTCTTGTCTTTTAGCCTCTTTCCTTCTTTTTCATAATTTCTTCTTCCTACAAGATTTGTTAGAAAATATGCGAGGATAGGATATTATTATTCATATTTTATTTTAAAAACTTATTTTTTACATATGAAATTACATGAATAATTTATATCTATCAAATACCCCCATACTTGAACTTTTGCTCGTCCTCGAGGAAAAAAATACTTTAAAAGTATATCTTCCAAAATCCATGACTATTGTAGGATAAAAAAATTATACAAAATAAAGATCCTCCAATATGGTCAATGCAATTAACATTTTTAAATTCACCAAATCTTTTACCTTATTTCCGAACTCTGCTTTGATCAACGAGAACTGGCACTCTTCTTCCCTTGAATCTTTCTGAATTGATAGATTTATGATCACTTATTCTGTTAGTATTGTATTGGTAAAAAGGAATTTCACACGTAAGCCAACTCTTGACAACTCAGCCAGTTATGTGGACACAGGAGAACGCGACAGCTGGATGTGATTCTTTGAAGAGGTACCGAACAAAGAGGCACGATTCAATAAACCCTCGAGCTCATCAGCCACGGGAAACTCGCTCTAATCGAGACAAGGAAGGGACACGGTCAGAGTGAATCTAGACAGAGTTACAGATAGATTCAGGAATCCCCATTAAATAGTCTAGACGTTATGTAACCTACGCATAACAGTTATGGTTGCCCTTGGTAATGCCTCATTAATGTAATAATTAGTCATTAATGAGCAATTATTGCAAGAACCAAACGTTATATTAAGAAACCTCCTATATGAAGGAAGGAAATATAACTTGTAAGGACATCTGATTTTCGAATACAATCTACTTTGCTTTTCTATATTTCTGCAATATTGTCTATTGCTCGTTTCTATGTATTATTTCCTTGATTATCAGTAACCCGTGCTCATCCTAGAAATAGATTTGGTCAAAGGATCTAATTCTTTGGTTAAGCAAATTGGTTCCGTTACCGGGAATCTGATAATCTTTGTTTGCTTTGCAAGCGATATCCTCTGAACTATGTCGAACTCCAATGAAAACAACCAGCAAAGGAATGGAACCCAGTTCCATCACCTTCAAGAACCCCACGTGGTTCAAGGGAACAATCCCCAGAAAGATCCAATGACAACAATGATAATAATGATCAAACAGTGGAACAAGATCGAGTAAAGCAAATGATTGCAGAGTATGTGAGCCAAGCTTTGCAAGAATTTGCGAGGGGATTACCGGCAGCGTTACCTGCACCACCGACACCACCCCCCAATAATACCATCACCATGGAAAATCCTCAATCTGGGTTGGCAAACTCAGGAAGGGGAGATACTCTTAATGAATCACTCGAAGCGAGACCAGGTATATCTAATAACTCTGAAGTACAGACTTTATTACTAACTTTGTAGAAATAGGTGAAGGAATAAAAAGATTGAATCGAACAAATTCCTAGAGTACCACCTGTTATCAAAGGCATTGACGCTGATAGATATTCTCAACAACCTTGGAAACCAAGCGCAACACCCGTACCCATTCCAAAGAAGTTTAAAATGCCTGACGTACCTAAATATGACAGGACAACCGACCCACGCGGCCATGTAACTGCTTTTACCACTAGAGTGAAGGGCAACGACTTAACAAAACAAGAAATTGAGTCGGTCCTGGTTAACAAATTTGGAGAAACACTTACCAAAGGGGAGCTAACCTGGTATTCTCTTCTCCCTGAAAACTCTATTGATTCTTTTGCTGAGCTTGCAGATTCTTTCATAAAGGCACACTCCGGTGCGCAAAAAGTCGAGAAAAGAATGGAGGACATCTTTAAAATAAAACAAGGAGATACAGAACTACTTCGTGAATTTGTAGAAAGGTTTCAACGAGAAAGAATGCAACTACCAAGGGTGCTTGATAATTGGGCAGCCATGACATTCGCAAGTAATCTAAATGACAAAAGCTCAGAAGCCACGAGAAGACTCAAGGAAAGCTTGAGAGAATTCCCAGCTACAATGTGGAACGATGTTTATGACATGTATAGTACTAAACTTCGAATATAATAAGATACCATTGCTCGTATGAAAGAGGAATATTATACCAGATCGAGGCGTTCAGAATCAGACAGGAGATCAAGTAAAAACAGGTACGATCCTTACATGGGACCATCGGGACGTGAAACTCGTCCCAGGTTCAAAAACACCAGGTCAGATTATCGACCACCAAGCACATATGGGGGCTCGTCTTCATCTAGATCCAGAAGGGATCAAGGTCAGCGACCTAGAGGTAATGCGCAAATTGGGGATCATACCTTTAATGTAAGTACTTGTGAACTAATTTCAGTGTTAAGAAATTTGGGTGATAAGGTTCGATGGCCTAAAGAGATGAGGTCGAACCCGAATAAGAGGAACCCAGATCTCTGGTGTGAATTCCATAATGATCATGGACACAAACTGCAGATTGCAGATTTTTGCAAGGTGAGGTAGAACAATTATTGAAATAGGGCTATTTGACAGAATTGTTCAGTGAAAAGGGTAAACATGCATACATGAAGAACAGGCAGGAGCCTCCAAAACCTCCATCTCCAAAACGAACCGTCAACGTGATACACGGAGGTGAAGAAGTAAACGGAGTGGTCTGCAAAACGACCACAAAGTTCACAATTACACATGGAAAACGGGTTCATGAAAATCTGGAAGCGGACGATATAACCTTCGATGATGCAGATATCGGCGGATTAATACTTACTCACAACGATGCTCTGGTAATATCTTTACTTATTCATGAATAACGTAAAAAGAGTGTTGATTGATCCAGGTAGCTCAGTCAATATCATTTTGCTAAGAGTCGTGGAAGAAATGCTATTGGGGAATCAAGTAATCCCAAGGGCACGAGCCATATCAGGGTTTGATAACTCTACGATTATAACAAAAGGAGAAATTGAGCTTAGCACTTATGTTGAGGGGGTGATGAAAAGTACCAGGTTCCAGGTCATCGATACTGACATGGCTTATAACGTAATCGTGGGAAGGCCATGGATCCACGACATGAAAGAAATACCCTCCACCTTGCATCAGGTAATTAAATTCCCCTCTGAATGGGGGATTCAACAAATTAGAGTCGATCAGCAAACTGCAAGAATATAAATTTTGTGGTACACTACAACAAAAAAGTAGAGGTGGAAGAATCAAAAGATAAGGGAATCTCCCAAGCAGGTAACACCGCCCAAACAGGCATGGAAGAAATTACTACCCAAATAGGTATGTAAGGTATTATTGCTGAAACAGGTACGAAAGAAAATACTTACGAGAAGGTGAATCAAAAAGTTACCACGGAAGGTGCATTAGACCACACAGATGTAGATTCCAGACCGAACGTCATTCATGAACCGGAGGAAGACGAGCATATCAAAACAACCACGGAAGAGCTCGAAGTTGTTCCATTGTCTGAACAAAAGCCTGAACAGAAAGTGTATATAGGCACGAGGCTGGGTCCCAGACTGCTTTGCATGGTCCCACTCAGATATGACAGGTATCCCACTAGAAGTGATGACTCATAAACTAAATGAAGATCCATCCTTTGTACCTGTTAAGCAGAAGAAAAGAAAGCAAAGACCATTCAAGAACCAAGTGATTGACGAAGAGGTACAGAAACTCTTGAAGATTGGTTCGATACGAGAGGTAACGTACCCTAACTGGCTAGCTAACACTGTGGTAGTACCTAAAAATAATGGAAAATGGAGAGTATACGTAGATTATACTGACTTAAATAAAGAATGCCCCAAAGATTCATTCCCATTATCACATATAGATCAAATGATTGATGCCACCGCAGGTCATGAATTGTTAAGCTTCCTAGACGCGTATTCTAGTTATAATCAGATTAAAATAGATCCCTCAGACGAGGAAAAGACCTTCTTTATTACAAACAAAGGGGCTTATTGTTATAAAGTAATGCCTTTTGGCTTGAAAAATGCTGGAGCCACCTATCAAAGGCTAGTCACCAAGATGTTCCAGGAACATCTGGGAAAAATGATGGAAGTGTACATCGATGACATGCTGGTAAAATCAACACGGGCGGAAGACCATTTCCGGCACCTCTCTATTACCTTTGACATTTTACGCAGGTACAATATGAAGCTGAATACAGAAAAATGCGCTTTTGGCGTAGAATCAGGTAAATTCTTAGGTTTCCTTGTATCAAACATGTGAATAGAGGTAAATCCTGATCAAATTAAAGCTATAGAAGAAATACCTGATGTACTTATAAACAAAAAAGAAGTTCAAAGACTAACGGGAAAAATTGCAGCTTTAGGAAGATTTATTTCCAACTCTTCCGAGAAAAGTTTTAAATTCTTTGCAGTTCTCAAAAAGAAAAATCAGTTCGAATGTACTGAAGAATGCCAATAGGATCTCAAAGACCTAAAGTCTTATCTATCAAAACCTCTGTTGCTGTCAAAGCCAAATGAGGGGGAGAGGCTGTACGTCTACCTTGCCGTCTCGGAAATTGCTGTAAGTGCAGTGTTGGTAAGGGAGAATAAAGGTAAACAATCTCCTATTTATTATGTAAGCAAGACATTACTAGATGCTGAAACTAGATATCCACATCTAGAAAAATTAGCCTTAGCTCTAATCATGGCATCAAGAAAATTAAGGCCATACTTTCAATGTCATCCAATCACAGTGTTGAACTCGTATCCATTAAGAAACATATTGCATAAACAAGAACTATTAGGAAGATTAGCCAAGTGGGCTATAGAATTAAGTGAGCATGAAATAATATATCAGCCTAGGACTGCAATCAAGTCTCAGATCTTAGCTGATTTTGTCGCTGACTTAAGTAATAGCATTGTCCCTGAAGTGGAGAGAGACTTACAACTCTTCAACGGTGTTAATCCGGGTCTATGGACCCTATTTACCGATGGTTCTTCCAATATAAAAGGTTCCAGCTTAGGCATAGTCTTAATATCACCCACGGGTGAAAAGATACGGCAGGCTATCAAATGTTATCCTATAACTAACAATGAGGCAGAGTACGAAGCTGTTATTGCAGGATTAGAACTTGCACGAGAGCTCTCAATCGAGCAAATCATGATCAAAAGCGATTCCCAACTGGTATTAAATCAAATGCAGGGGACTTACACCGCTCGATAGACTCGGATGCTACAATATTTGGAAAAGGCACTAGAGCTTGTGAGACAATTCAAAACATGGAAGGTAGTACAGATACCTAGAGAGGAAATGCTAAAGCAGATGCATTAGCTAATCTTGCAGCAGTCACAGAAGTAATAAACAAGGACAATGCAATCGCCGTTCATCTATTCCATTCAGCTATCGACCAAGATAGAAATGAGGTAACTTTCAATAATTTAACCCGGGACTGGAGAAACGAAATCCTAAATTTTTTCAAGAATGGCACCGTACTTGAAGACAAGAAAACGGCTCAAGCACTTCGCCGCAAAGCTGCATGGTACCGCCTCATTCACAACTCATTATATCGCAAGATGTTCGGGGGGGCCCTAGCAAAATGCCTCGGACCTGACCAAACGGAATTTGTGATGAAAGAAGTCCACAAAGGACACTGTGGAAATCACTCAGGGGAGAGATCCTTAATGAAAAACCTAATCAGAGCTGGATACTATTGGCCTAAGATGGAAGAAGAGGCCGAGAACTTCGCATCCAAATGCTACAGGTGCCAAAGGTTTGCCAATAACATACATCGACCAACTGAATTATTGCATCCAATAATATCCCCATGGCCTTTCATGAAATAGGGTATGGACATAGTAGGACCTCTTCCCACAGCTAAAGGACAGGTATGGGTTTTGCTCATGCTAACCGACTATTCTACAAAATGGGTAGAGTCAGAAGCGTTCAAACAAGTACGAGAAAAGGAATTTAAAATCTTCTTATGGAGAAACATAATATGTCGCTTTGGGATACCAAAGGAGATCGTGTGCGATAATGGCCCACAATTCATAGGCTCGCAAATCACAGAATTCTTTGAAAGCTGTCAAATCAAACGGATCACTTCAACGCCATACCACCCCGTGGCTAATGGTCAAGCTAAGTCAACGAATAAGGTCATCATCAACAATCTAAAGAAGCAGCTGGATAAAGCCAAAGGAAACTGGCCTGATGAGTTACCAGAAGTACTATGGGCATACAGAACAACTTCAAAAACAGCCACGGGAGAAACTCCGTTCACACTTGTCTATGGCTTAGAAGCCTTAATACCTTTGAAGATTGGCGAACCAAGTATAAGGTTCACAACAGCCATGGAGGAAGCAAATGATGACGAATTGAGTACCAATCTGGACCTACTCGAACCACGGAGAGAAGAAACACTAATACAGATGGAAGCTCAAAAACAAATCATAGCGTTATTACAATCGTAAAGCTCATCTCAGGTACTTCAAGATTGGGGACTTTGTCCTCAAAAAAGTCTTTCAATCAACGAAAGAAGCAGTCGCAGGAAAGATAAATCCAAACTGGGAAGGACCCTACAAAATCCGAGGCATAGCTGGGAAGGGCGCCTACGAGTTGGAAGCTATGGACGGCAGAATCCTACCAACAAGTTGGAATGCAATTCACTTGAAGAAGTACTACTTTTAAGGAAAAGAAGTACCCCCTGTCAGGTATCACACGTTCGATTTTATTTTGAACATTTAAAATTTTACTAACTTTTTTAGATGATAGGCATAAAGCTAACCCATCACCAGATGATGATATTAGACCTGCAAAGACGCGAGGAAGTAACACAATTACCGGTCTAGGATTACACTTTCTGATGGACTTTTTAAAGGGTTAAGCAGCCATCATCTAAAAAACTATATACCTTCGAGTCCGGAATGTTTTTCCTTTTCAGGAAAAGGACCACAAGGAAGGAATAATCAAGTGCTCGAGATCTCATTCTTCAAAACTCAAACACTTGGGGGACTATACAATGTGGAAGGCTAAGACGAAGCAAAGAAGACTATTAGAAAGTCAAAAGCTCGAGCCTGAAGACCCATCTACCCAACAAGACAAGTGATACGAGCAGAATCGAAAGAGATCAAAAGAGTCATCCAAATACAAAGCCTAATGCAAAAATGCAAAAAACCTTCGAACATGTTCAGGTTGAAAGGCAAAATATTAGTCACGAGGAAGAAATGTAAATCTTTATACTTATTGAAAACTGCTGTAACAAAAAAAGTTAGGGGTAAAAGATCATCATCAGTGTACTTATTCAAAAACTGTTATGATTCAAAACAGTTACGAAATCTTTGTACTCATATAGAAAACTTATATCAAATAAAACAGTTATGGATGAAAGATCAAAATCCTTGTATTTGTTCAAAAAACTGTTATCAAATAAAACAGTTACGGATAAGAAAACATTTCTCTCGTACTTATTAGAAAACTGTTTCCAACAAAAACGGTTGCGGGTAAAAACCCCAATTCTTATAATAACTGTTACTAATGAAAAACAATTGCTCCCTTGTATTTACTCGAAAAAACTGTTACCTATGAAAAATAGTTACGAAATACAAGTGTATATCAAATCTGTTAAATAAAAACAGTTGCAACATGAGTCTTAGACGATAATCGTAAACACATGTAAAATGTCGTGGAAGTTCAAACAAAAAACTTCCCTTAGAAGCATTTCTAAACATGTGAAAAATTCCTATCACTCTATGTCAGTACTATGAAGTTGAGACATCTTCTTCATTAAGCATCAATCAAAAAGGGCCCTATCTTATAAATAAAGCCTATCATAAACAAAGGCTTATATTTTGTACAAACACCGTGCCTACTATAAAAAGGTTCGAGTGATTTTAGCATTTTCATGCGAAAGTTTAGAGGTAAAACTAAAAACCTCAAAAAGCAAGACATGCAAAAGACTTAAAAGCAAAACAGAAATTAGAAACAAAAAAGTCATAAATTGCGNGGGTAACCACCAATCCAATAAAAAAAAAAAACAAGGAGAACCAATACTTTAATCTTCTTGTGGAGGAGGGATGACTTCTTCATTAACAGGAGGAACGGGAGCAACTTGAGGCGAAGAGGCACGAGCGGCAGAAGTTTCACCATCAGATGGAGAAAGATTAAGACCTTGTTGAGTCTTCTCCATAGCCTCTTTGGTTTTAGGTATTGTAGCGCTGAGGTTGAAACCTTCTTGAATCATCTCTGTCAATGTATCAAGGCGAGAATTCATATACGCCCAACTTACATCAACAGCAGCCGCTTCTTCAAGATCGTTATAATCTTTTGCCCAAATTTGAAGCTCGAGTTTTAACCCATCCTTCTCCGCTTCAGCAGCTTCATGGGAAGCCCTCAGAGGTACGATCGACTCCTCCAAAATTTGGAGTCTATTTAATGCATTACGCAGTTCTTCTTGGGTCCGGGAGAGTGATTGTACGAGCTCGCCAGAATATACCTCCTTCTGCCCTAGCAAATCCTTTAAGTTCCTGATCTCCTCCGAGGCTTGAGACAATTGTTCAGCAAATGAGGATTACAGAATGCTCTTATCCTTATCAGCCTGGTTTGAAGAAGCCTTCTCCACCGCCAGTTCCGTTGCCGTAATCCTCAGTTGCCTTTTCAAGGTATTCCTCTCCTCCTCTAAGGCGTCCAAATCAATTCTTAAGCTATCATACTGTGCCCTTAGATTACCAAGATCAGCCTGCAATTCTCTTGTTTCCTGATCCGAATTCGAGATCCTCTTCATAAGCTCCATACCAATAAGGTTTATGATAAATTATTTAGACATGGTAAAATTCACATGTGGAAATAGAATTGCACCGTATCTTCAAGGAGGTATGCACCACTTTATTGGCCCAAATAAGGGCTGTATAGCTAGCTAGCTAGGTTTTCTCCGTGGGACCTATCAAAGGTTTGAGCCATACCTCGGGCTCACCCATCTTCTTGAAAAGACTTCCCTTAGTTGGAACCTCTATCATCACCCTCCGCATCTCCCTGCTGGAAGACCCTACTTCCCTAATGGAATACATGGAAGTAGGAACGGATGGGACATCAGTAGGCACTGAGGGTTGGGGAACTGAAAATGTCACGGGGAAAATAGCATGGACGGAAGATTAAATAATTGAGGAAACTGCAGGTAAAGATACGACAGAAACCGTAATAGCTAAAGAAGCGGAGGAAACACGAGGAACCGATGAAACATCTTCTCTTAAAGATTCAGGAAAAACAGTAGCTAAAGGAACATCATCAGGAGCAAGATCAAAACCTTCATGGAACAAGTACTCAACAGAATCATGAACATGGGACTGTGAAACATTTTCAGAGGTTAAGGGTCTAACTGCAGACACGGAAGGCAAAGTCATGGGTGTAGACTCGTTGTCCAAACCCACCCGCCTTTTCCATGACCTGTGCACCAAAGCACCCTCCTTTTCTTCTTCTTCTTCAGAACGGGACTCACCCACTTTCCTTTTTGAGGAAGACGAACTAACAATAATCTCTTGGGCCTGGGCCAGATACATCTTTGGAACAGACGAAGCAGACACCCCACGGGCAGAAAACCCTATCAAAAAGGGGAAGATTAAGCGTGAATAAAAGAAGGCTCTAGAAAGAAAAGAAGTAAAAGAAGAAAAAATTCACTTACCGTGGGTCTTTTCATGCCAATCGTACTTCCCAGCGAAGTACTTCCAAGACCTTTATTCTAATGGAGCGACAGACAACA
This sequence comes from Nicotiana knightiana, assembly GCA_005239525.1. Lineage (NCBI taxonomy): Eukaryota > Viridiplantae > Streptophyta > Magnoliopsida > Solanales > Solanaceae > Nicotiana > Nicotiana knightiana. The sequence continues at coordinate 2,046 of ML418127.1, read as the reverse complement.
ACTTTTCTACCCAGTCGCGGATACCAGAGACATTCTCAACAGTACCCATGATTGCTGGAAGAATAAGAAATAGATACGGTGTTAATAAAACATCTAAAAAAAAACAAATGCGAACAAAAAATGTACTTACGTGCACGATTCCACTTCTCAGGGAAGGGAAGATTCTCTTCACCCACTAAACCAGCAGTGGGAATGACGACATACCAGAGGTACCAACCTCTGTCCTTGTCATCATCAGGGGTTACCAACACTTTCTTATTTCGAGAAGCCAGAGTAAAAGCCCCTTGTCGAAACAGGACAAGAGAGTAAAGAAGAATAAGATGGTTGAAAGTAAAAGGAACTGAGACTAAGGAAGCTAAACTCCTAAGACACGCGACCACTCGCCACACAAGCGGACCAACTTGTCCCAAACAAATATCGAAGAAATGACAGAACTCGATTATGACTGGATCAATGGGAGGTCTAAACCCTAGTGTAAAAGGATACGTATAAACAAAAGAATAACACATCTTATAAGACGTTANACTTTAGGTTCACGAAGATGATCGTCTTTACCTCTAGATGAAGAACGAGAAGACTTAGCCCTAGGAGAAACTAAAGACCTAGCGGAAGGAGGAGAAACTATAGGAGAGGAAGAATAACCTCTTGAAGGAGTGGATCCTGAACTCCTTAATCTACCGCCCTTCCGACTCCCAGTCGGGGCAGAAGAAGGTGTTAAGTTTTCCACATCTATTATTCTTTTAGGCTGATTTGATAAGACATGTTTACAAAGGCAATGGAAAATTCTTTACAAATAAAGGAGACAAGTTATAAAATGTTTCGTGGAAGTAACCAAAGGAAAAAGGATATTCATACTTGAAGACGACCGTAAAAAATAATTATGAAAAGTCATAATTAAAGGTGTCACTTCGGGAATGACGCAGCCGCAAAAAGCTCTAAAAGCTTCCGAGTAAATGTAGAACCAATCCGAGAAGGACACGTGGTATGAGCATTAAATGGAAGCGACAAATGACGCCTATGTTCATAAAATGATGCGATGTTTTGAGGCAAAGCGGCGGCAAAATATTCCCGCCATAAATAAGTATCCACTTACCAAATATTAATCGATAAATATATGGTAAGTGGGGGGACTATCTGTATTGGTAAAAAAGAGTTTCACGCATAAGACAACTCTTGACAACTCAGCCAGTTATGTGGACACAGGAGAACGCAACAGCTGGATGTGAATTTTTGAAGAGGTACGTAACAAAGAGGCATGATTCAATAAATCCTCGAGCTCATCAGCTACGGAAAACTCGCTCTAATCGAGACAAGGAAGGGACACGGTCAGATTGAATCTAGACAGAGTTACAGATAGATTCAGGAATCCCCATTAAAAATTCCAGACGTTATGTAACCTACACATAACAGTTTGCCCTCGGTAACGCCTCATTAATGTAATAATTAGTCATTAATGAGCAATTATTGCAAGAACCAAACGTTATATTAAGAAACCTCCTATATAAAGGAAGGAAATATAACTAGTAAGGACATCTAATTTTCGAATACAATCTACTTTGCTTTTCTATATTTCTGCAATATTGTCTATTACTCGTTTCTCTGTATTATTTTCTTGATTATCAGTAACCCGTGTTCATCCTAGAAATAGATTTGGTCAAAGGATCTAATTCTTTGGTTAAACAAGTATCATACTCTTGTCCATAGGCTTGTTCCTTATATTTTTCTCCACTAATATAGATTCAACACTGATTTTTAGAATCTTTCTAGAACTTTTCTTGGCTTTTAATGTCAGGCTTCAGGCTGGTAGGATAAGGATATTTTTTGAGTGACTTTTTTTCCCCAATTTGGAACAAACATTTCTTGGAGCTCGATATTTCCTCCCTTTGATAACACTTTTTTTTTTTGTAGTTTCAAACATCTTATATTCACGTAATTTTTTGAACTTTTTTTTTCTTCTTCCATCCTTTTTAAAAAAAATATATACACCAATATCTACTCATTTTTAGCTAGAAGATCTCATGAATATATATATATATATATATATAT
>ML418124.1:0-17831 GCA_005239525.1 Nicotiana knightiana | reverse complement strand
TCCATAACCAAATGAACTGAACGCCTTCCAGGCATAAATTCTCAATTAAGAAATATTGCACTTATTTTAACTCAGTCCAAATCTTCAATCCATCGAGTGACTACAGGTCACACTTATACGATCTCCTCGTGGTTGCGCACCCACGACTTTACACACCAGGCAACAAGTCTGCACATCCACCACTGGCCATACTACGCTGTAAGACAAATCAAGAACCCATAACCAGGGTACAAAGCCTCTTCCACCGAATATCAATCTCAGGTGACACTGAAGATAACACTAGCTTACTCTGAACTTTCAAATCACTTTTTCTTGCTCTTCCGAGCTCATGACATCCTTATTAACACCGAACCGCAATCTCCATTCTTATTCCTAGTTACATACTGCTTACCACACCTAACATGCCAATATGAGGTAACGCAAGAATTCTGTCATAACTTCTGAACCACCAACAAGGTGAACACTTCACCATATAAACCTCTTCTTAACTCGATTCAAGGGTACCATCTCAACACACGAGTGAATTCTCACAATCACCCAACATGCAAATCCTTAAGTAGTAGTCTATACCACCATAACCCTTCCGGGATCCGCCTACACCTGACAATCCATAACATTCAAATGCTCCCACATGAAATCTGTTACGACGGCCGACAAGCCCCGCACACACCGACACAAACCACATGCATAACTTAATCACACTGAAGGAACTGATCACTGCCGAAAATGTGCCATTTCAACCATGGATAATCAATCTATTTTCTTTTGATCATCTTCCATTTCCTCCGGAATAATAGCAACTTCCTCCAACTCATAAAAAACTCAACCCTCACTCATCCCGAGTGACCTTGATTCACGAGACTATGCTGCCTAAATCCCGCAACCCGTCTCATACCCTCCTGATAATCTTTCTACAATTCGGGGTTTATTTCTCTCACTCCTCCAATGCTATCCTGCATGCTGAAACACATCATAAAACATTCCAACTATCCTCCTTTTTCTCAGAAATTACTCTACAAAGCTCGATTCTCGATCATACTGCTGCCTGAAACCCTTAAATGTCGCATTCTTAATTTTTGAACTCACTAGGAATGCTATTGAGAGTCACCCACTCTGACTGGCCCCGAATACAATCAACTCCAAGGCTCTTCTAGCACATGAACACCATTTTCCTTGAAACACGTGACTGAGTCACCACCCTGACAACTCACCTATGCCTTAAGGAAAATTCTGAATCTTCTAAAGCCTAACCCTGGCCTGACAGGGCTAACTTTTGCACACATTCATCAAATTCCACACACAATCACCATTTTACTCCTTTCCCTTAGCCGTAATAACTTGCCAACACGCTGACAATCTGCAACCCTATGATAACACAATCCTACAACCCAACTGCAGATGGTGGGACTCCCCCACTTAGCCCGAAGCTACTCCATGCACCACTCTAGACCCTGCCGAGATCCCTTTCTCCTTTGATAACGCGATCATGCTCAACCAATCCTTCAAATTCTTCCAAATTCTCTTGCTAGCACTCCCTAAATACTCAAATTCTCTAGCATCATTCACACATTCTGCCTCCTACCAAGTAGCCACTAGAACCCATCACAGAGATTTGCTAACCATGCCACTACTAACCTATTCACAGGAGATAACCCACCTGTGGAAATCACCTGCGGACACCTTCCAAAGTCGCCGAAATGGATGCTCTCTGCGACTTCAATAACCATCCTACGCCCTGCTTCATTTACCAACTTAACTAGTCCGTCCGCTCCTCATGGAAATTCATTAAATGCGCGACAATATCTTCAAATTCCAAGCTATGCTGCCGCTCCCCCACTTTGCGACTGCTCGACTTTCGCTTCTTACACCGGGCCTCCTAGAAATGGAACTACTGCCTAGCCTCAATTCAGGATCATTCTCTGCCAACCGCATTCTTCAATACTTCTTCCCAATACTCTGACCCCACACAACCGAAGAAACCATAGCACCGAAAACTTAACACATTCCATTCGATTAACGCCGGCGACTTCACGTCACAGGTGCATATCTCACCTCACTTGAAGACACCAAGTCTTACTACTTTATCAACCCCAACCGGACCATTCATAACCCAAATGCCTTTCCTCTGCCGGAAGTAAAATACCGAAATCTCGAAATCATACTCTGAGAAGACCTCTCTTCAAACCATTCACACCACCAACATACGGGCAAGAATCCTATCATCATATCGACATCGCGCGATAACCAATCGCAAGCATCATCACTACCCGAGCATAGCCTTAAGGATCTCAGAAACACAACTACTTAGCTGAAACAACATATTATTCTTTTGTAGGGCTATAACAACAGTCCCAACCAGTTACACATGGAAACATCTCGAATTACATCCGTAGCACCATTTTAATTCCTCAAATTTCTGATTCATGGCAAGCGCTCCCGACGCGTAAGATTGAGTAGGAATAAACATAGGCATAAGCCTTGAAGGAATCAAATCGCACGATGAGAAATCAAGAAGGGAAGTACTCTTAGCAACCCTGTAGCATTTCGAAGATAAGTACAGACGTTTCCGTACCGATCCGCAAGACACTACTAGACTTGCTCATGACTCGTGAGACCTACGGGAACCTAGAGCTCTGATACCATGTTGTCATGACCCAAAATACCTAAGGTCATGACGGAGCGGGACATCATTGTCAGGAAAGCCAAACATTAACTAATTGAAATAAATATCCGGTTTTAACATTTATTAAAAAAACATTTTCTTTCACTTTACTACATATTAACCAAATAAAATCTGTTAAGTAAAACAATAGTTTGAATACTACACTTTAGCAAATATATCCCAACATATCCAGAACCCGGTGTCACAAGTACATGAGCAATTTCTAAGAATTTATAAAATCATCACAAAGCCTGTCAGAAATACAAATTGGACAAGGAAATTTAAAATAAAATAAACACAGTACGAGGGATCGCCTCCGGATGATGCAACTCGCCTAAGTCTCCGAATCCTCCACATTGCTATGAAAGTACCTGTGCAATAAAATGCGCAGCAAGTGTAGCATGAGTACAAAAATAACGTGTACTCAGTAAGTCGCCCGCCTAACCTCAGAGAGGTAGTGACGAGAGGTCAAGTTAGACACTTGCTAAAGGTCAATTTAGAATATTCAAGTGTGACACTAAGCATGATTATCATAGGCAATTTATTGAAATCAGGAATAAATATTATCAGCCCCGTTCACATTTAACACTTTATATCTTCGTCATATTAATAACAATTAATCAACATGGGTGATTTAATCAAATAACAATTAATCAACGGGAAGGAACAAATTCTCAGAAAAATCTTTTAATAACTTTAAATCTCTGTCATTTCAATTGATAGTTCAAAATCCCAGGCCAGTAATCAGGAAAATATCGTAGCAAATACGCAGTAAATATCATGCGCAAGCAATGCCGAGGGTCGAACGACGCGGACCAACAATAATAGACTGTGCACTGCCGAGGGTCGAACGACTCGAACCGTAGATGCATCTATCTGCGTTGCTCGCGAATCGATCATGCGACACAGTTATACATTCAAATAATATGGCTAGCCTACTCACGAATCATATCTGCGACTCAGGTGCTCATATGTACACATATCCACATAATAAATCTTTCTTTTTATCAAGAAACAGTTTTTCTCAGGAAAGTGGTAAAATTCTTTTTAAAGGAACATGTAATATAGCTTTTAAATCTTTGTTTTGAAACTCATTGCCAAGTTTAATGATATTTCATAATACAACCCTACCAGGTACACAATTATCCACAAAGGAATCAATTCTCTTTCTAGATGATTAGGAAAATGAACTCTAGTCTTCTTTAGATATTCAATTACGATTTCGATTATATTAGCAATTTAGTATTACAGGCAGGATTACAGGTACAACACCTAAGACATGCTAGTGGGTCCTAGACTACCCGGACATGGCATAATAGTAGCTACGCACGGACTCCCGTTACCTCGTGCGTACGTAGCCCCCGAAGATAATAGCATATACTTAATTAATTCACCTAGGGGGACAATTCCCCCTAACAAAGTTAGAAAGGAGACTTACCTCGCTCCGAAATTCCATAATCGGCTTCCAAGCCCTTCCGACGACTCCAACGGACGCACATCGCCCCAAAAACTATCCAAATAACGGCAAACTAATGAAAACATACTCTAATATTTGCAATAATTCCAAATTATATAATTTCCCAACCCCGTTTAGTGAAATGACCAAAATGCCCTCGGGCCCACGTGTCCGGAATCCGAAATTTCTCGAAGATATAATCTACCCATAGCTCCACTAGTTCAAATATACAATTTACTCTACATTCAATGCTCAAATTCATGGCTAAAAATCCAAATTTCCATTTTCTAGGTTTCTTTAAGATTCCCCAATTTCCTACCAATTTTCATGTCTAATTCCATGCATATACTTGTATTTAACTTAAAAACATGAAGAAATTACTTACCTTGACATTGCATGAAAAAATCCTCTCTTGAAGCTCCTCCAAAATCGACCAAACCAAAGAAGAATTGAAGAAATGGCCACAAATTCTCGGTTTTAAAACATTCTGCCCAGGCCATTTTTCGCACCTGCGATCAAACTCTCGCACCTGTGATTCCGAGGTGCGACCAAACCTCTGTACCTGCGGCTTTCCTCAACTCAAGCCAACCTCGGGCCTGCGCCCCATAACTCGCATCTGTGACCTTGCAGGTGCGGAAATACCATCGCACCTGCGCTTCTAGCCGGACCATCAATCCTTTGCACCTGCGGTGCAATAGCCGCACCTGCAGCTCCGCACCCGCGGCTATGCACCTGCGGCCAAATCCTCGCAGGTGCAGTCTCACCAGATGACAGCAATTTCAGCCTTCTTCAAACTTTCAACTTGATTCGTTAACCACCCGGAATCCACCCGAGGCCCCCGGGACCCCGTCCAATTATACCAACCTGTTCCAAAGCATAATGCGGACTTGCTCGAGGCCTCAAATCACATCAAACAACATCGAAACCACGAATCGCACCTAAATCCCAACTTTATGAACTTAGAAATTTCCAACTTCTACATCCGATGCCGAAACCTATCAAATCACGTCCGATTGACCCCAAATTTTGCACACAAGTCATATTTGACATTACAGACCTTCTTCAACTTTCGAAATCGCATTTCGACCTCGATATCAAAACTTCCACTTCCGGTCGGATTTCTCAAAAACCTTCAAATTTCTATATTTAGCCAAATGACTTCAAAATGACCTCCAGACATTCTAATTCACTTCCGATCGCGCTCCCAACTCCAGAATCACCATACGAAGCTATTCCTAGACTCGGAATCCCAAACGAACATCAACAACACTGAAATGAACTTCAAGACCAAATCTATGAAATTCTTCTAAAATGCTAACTTCCATAATATACGCCGAATTGCTCCCGGATTATCCAAAACCCGATCCGGACATACGCCCAGGTCCGAAATCATCATACAAACCTGCTGGAACCTTCAAATCCTGATTTGGAGGTCTTTTACTAAAAAATTCAATCTTAGTTGATTCTTCCAACTTAAGGCTTCTGAAATGAGAATTTTCTTTCCAATTCAACTCTAAACTTTTTGAAATTAAATTCCGACCACACCTGCAAGTCATAATACCTGAAATGGAGCTGCTCACAGCCTCCAACCGCTGAACGACGCGCTAGAGCTCAAAACGACTGGTCGGATCGTTACAATGAACTTATTGAATTGACTGCTAATTGCTATCTTGTACTCAGTCACCATTTGCTTATGTATTATATCTCAGCTCTCTCTCATGATTTGATTAATATTTGTTATATTCTCTATTTGGTTTGTTTACTGTGATATTTATGAGGTTGGAGAGGCTATTGACTAATATAGGGCCTGAGTGTTGGGTTGAGAGCTATGTGAGATATATTTGGTCAGGCTGCGCGCTGCAGTAATGATGGATCAAGTTGCACGCTGCAACAAGACTTCGGGTCATTTTATCGGATCGGGCTGCACGCGACAACAGTACTTGGATCGAGCTACATGCCGCAATAATATATGGATCGGGCTGCATGCCGTAGCATTATTGGGTCGGGCTGCACGCCACAACAATGTATCGCTTGGGCTATAGGAGCCCCGCCGGAGTCTGTACACCCCCGGTGAGCACATGTACCTTGATTGTGAGTATTGAGTCTGAGAGCCGAGTGATTGAACTGTCGAGATAGATGAGTGACAGTAGCCCTGTGAGGCTGTACTTGCTCTTATTTATTGTTGCACTTTGTTGCTAGTCGTTGTTTCACTTGAGCTCGAAATGTTTTGATTTTAAAACACCGATGTGAAAGCATGCCTATTTTTCTTTACTGAAATTACTGAAATGAACTGTATTTTGTGTAGCTCGGAAATGATTCTCAGTTCCTTATTTAATTTGTTACTTACTGAGTTTGAAGTACTCATGTTACACCTGCACCTTGTGTGCAGATCTAGGTGTGACCGGACTCTGAGGTCATTGAGCTCGTGCACAATTGACTTTTCCGAAGAATTACGAGGTAGCTGCCGGCGTTCGCAGACCTTGTGCTCCTTCCTTATTTTATTTCTTTCTATGTATTGATATTAGACGCAGACTATTGTAAACATTGTCTTTTGGATTTAGAGTCTAGTGCTCATGACTTGGTGACACCCCGATGTTTGGGGCTAGTATTTCACATTTTTTTGTCTATTTAAGTTTAACTTTGAGTTTTATGAAATATTACTAATATGAGAAGTTTTACATTACTATTTTATTGATTATGAAGTATTTTCTTTGGGATAGTCGGCTTGCCTAGTGCCATCGATAGGTGCCTTCACGACAGGTTCGAATTTAGGGTCGTGACAACATATATATTTAAAACTTTTATATAGAATTTTCTTTAAAAATGTCTAGAAATATTTGGGATTCTCTTACGTGAGATAATATTTAATATAAGATGAAGTGATCCATATTTATTAACCTTAAATAAATGAGTTGTATGATCACTTTCTTATCAAGTGTTGCTGAAATACGTCAAACTCTTTGTGCTTCCATATTCATATGTCAAGATCTATTAAATTTTTATCTCTTTTTCTAATTTGAAGTGATTATTATTATTTAGGCATCATATTGATTTTTATTTTTAATTACTAAATTTGATTAACCTTAAAAGTGTACATCAACAAAAAAATTATTATCAGACGATTAAAAAGATAACTATCATGTGTTACTAAGTAGATTCTCCCATAAAAATATATTCATAGATAATATGTTGTCAATTTTTAAAATTTTTACTAAACATATTCACTTATAAAAAATTTAACAAATTAATATTGAAATAATATTTAAGTAACAAAATGTAACGACCCGCCCGGTCGTTCCGAGATTTTAGCCCTTTTCCCCCATTTCTGCTTCATTGCTTGTGTGGTTCATCTCTTTTGTGTGGCATTGGGTTGGTTGACTCGGGTTCAGAGTGGTCATGGTGAGAAATGAGACACCTAGTCTCTTAAATTGGCCTTATAGTTAGAAAAGTCAATCGGAAGTTGACTATTGGGTAAACGACCTCAGAATGTGGATTTTATAGCTCGGATAGCTTCGTTAGGTTATTTGGGGCTTAGAAGTGTGTTTGGAATGTCATTTTGATGTCCGGTGTAGAATTATGCTTGAATTGGCAAAAGTTAGTTTTTGGCGATTTTCGGTCGGCAGGGGAAAATAGGCTATCGGGGTCGGAATGGAATTCCGGAAGTTGGAGCAGGTTCGTAATGTCATTTTGGATATATGTGCAAATTTTCAGGTCAATCAGATGTGTTTTGGATGGGTTTGGCATCCTTGGTGAAATTTAGAAGTTTTAAAGTTCATAGGCTTGAATTTGAGGTGATTTTAGTGTTTTTGCGTTATTTTGGGTGTTCTGAGGGTTCGACTAAGTCCGGGTGATCATTTATGACTTGTTTGTATTTTTGGTTGGGGTCCCGAGGGGCTCGAGTTGATTTCGGATAGCCTTCGGGGAGTTTGAAGTTGGAGAAATGCAGCAGAAATTACTGTCCTTCTGGTGTGGCTGCACCTGCGGAAGGGAAGCCGCAGGTGCGATGGCCGCATGTGCGTACATGGGGTGCAGGTGCGGATTCTTGGTAGGTTGGAGTAGATCCGCAGTGCGAGGTTTTTACCGCACCTGGAAGCCGCAGGTTCAGATAGTTAGCCGCAGGTACGAGTTTTGGTCCCTTAAATAAAACGCGCAGGTGCGCACCTGGGACCGCAGATGCGAGAAAAGGACCGCAGGTGCGGTCATCGCTGGGCAGAACATATAAAAAGGGTCCTTAGCAAATTTTGGTCATTCTTTCACCATTCTTATTCGGGTTGAAGCTTTTGAAGGGTTTTTGAAGAGGTAAATCGATAGTTCTTCATTGAGGTAAGAATTTTGGATTTAAAACTCGTTTATATATGATTAAAGATCTGACTAGTGGTGAAAATTGGGGAAAATCAGTGCTAAAAAGGGGTAATTAGGGCTTGTGATTAAGAGACCTTAAAATGGAAAATTGAGGGGTCATTTGGACTCCGATTTCATTGTTCTTGGTATGTATAGACTCGTGGGAGGATGAGGATTCTTGTGGTATAAATTTTATCAAGTTCCGAGACGTGGGCCCGGGGGTCGGGTTTGACCAATATCGGGATTTTTGGGTAAATTTGGTAAATTTCGAATGGGTTTCATTCCTTGGCATATTATAATGATAAGAATATGATTTTTGGTAGATTTGGAGCATTCAGAAGCCCATTCTAGAGGCAAAGGCATTGGGGGCTAGGTTTTTAGCCGGTTTTGAGGTAAGTAACGTTTCCAAACTTAGTTCTGTGGGTTCGAAACCCCGAGCTAAATGATTTATGACTATAATTGAGGTGACACACATGCCAAGTGACGGGCGTGCGGGCGTGCACCGAGTATTTGTGGCCTCGCTTATCCCATGGCATTTGTCTAGTAGTTATTACTGATCGATATCCGCACTTCTATTAATGTAGTAATTGTGAACCTGTTAGAAATCATGTTAAGTATAAATACTAAGCTTCACGCCGAAAATGCTGAAACCCGAGTGGTCGTATATTACTGTCTCATTTTGTGATTATTCGATTTCATATACTCAGTCCTGTTATAGCATATCACTTCATACCTCAGTCTCAATATTGTTAATTATATACATACTTATCATTGTTTCGGGCTGATGGAGGCATCTGTGATCCATGTGAGTGAGACTGGAGAGTAATGACTAAGTGAGGCCGAGAGCTTGTTATTGAGACAATTATGAGATCGGACTGCACACCGCAACGATACTAAATCATGCCTTCGTTGGCTTGATATAGCGCTTAGGCCACTAGGGCCCCTCCGGAGTCTTTACGCCCCCAGTGAGCGCATTGATATTGAGGGATGGATTTTCCCTGGGCATGGATCGTGTCCGAAATGGATGTTATGTGAGGGATGGATCGTCCCTGGACATGGATCTTGTCCGAATGTTGTATTCTGGAGATGGACTTTCTCCGTGGGGCTGGATTGATCTTTTTCCTCAGTACGGAGTGACTACGGTCACCGATGATTATGTACCTTCCAGGATGGACCTTCCCTAGGCCTTAGAGCCATATACGGTACTGAGTGGACTGCAATGTGAGGGTTGTGAGCACTATGTGCATATCCACACTGATTTCATACATTTTTCTTTATGATGGCATGTAGAGTATATTGGCATACTTGGGATATTTACTCATTCTGATAAACTGTTAGCATGTCTAATTTCTGTATACTGTCTATTGTAAATTCTGAGGTTTAGTCCGTCACTACCTCTCAGCCCATAGTTTGGGTTCGTTACTAATCTGAGTTGGTCTACTCACGTTACCCCTGCACCTTGTGTGCAGATCCAGGTACACCAAGACCCGGTAGTGGATACTGAGTAGCTGTCAGAGTTTCATTGGAGTCGTCGAGGTAGCAGCTGGCGATCGCGACCTCGTCTTCTCTTTCTTATTCTACCTGTTGTTCTTTATTTTGAGACTATGTTGTCCGTTTCTCCTTTTCCTTGCTTTATGTTATAGTAACTCAAGACTGAGTGACACCGGACTCGGGGTTGGAGATTTTAAATTTTGTTTAAGATATTGTTTCAAAACTTCAGATTATTAGTATTATCAGTAATTTCGTTTAAAATTGTATTTTTACTGGAAATCTAATTTATCTTAGATAAAATGGACAGCTTGCCTGGTTCTACGACATGCGCCATCACGACTCCGAAATTGGATCGTGACACAAAAAATCCGAAAAATCTGACAAAATCGAACAAATCTAAATCGATATAAAGAGTTTGGTTTGGTTTTGATAAAAATCGAATTAACCCGGTCCATTCCCTACCCTCTACTAAGGATTTTTTCAGTTTAGATCTCGAACTCAAAAGTTATGATTAAGAGTAAAAAGATCTTATTCATCCCAACACAACCCTCGATGGTCTATAGAAAAATTTAAAGGAAAGCAGGAGATATAGAGATTACACTAATTTTTATGTTCTGATGTGTGTTTGCTTGTACTCCTTTAACATAATACTAGCATCAAGTATTTACTCTGGTACCGTTCCTTCGTGATCTCTCCATCTCACTAAGTAGATGTTAAATAGAGTTTGGAATTTAATTTGCTTTTCTCTTAATGGTTTGGATGTGAACATCATTTCCTGGTGAGCAAAAGATCACAGTTTTAATTGACGTGTTACAAGAATGAAGATTAAATAAAGACGTACTAGGACCACAAATTGCACTTCAAATATATTTAAGGCCAAATAGGTCAGAATTGCAACCAATAGTTTTATGCACTTAAGGTCAATAAGTCTGAAGTAAAAAAATTGCACTTAAGGCTCAGTAGGTCTGAAGGCCAATAAGTCGGAAGTGACAAAATTATACTTCAGATACACTTAATACTAAATAGGTCTGAAGTGCAACTAACGTTTTCCTGCACTTAAGGCCAAATAGGGCTGAAGTGTAAATTACTCAAAAACAGAAATTTGTTCTTCGTTAACGATCCAATATATGATGCAACACCTAAATCTACTCCAAATTAGCTCAAATTTGAAACATAACCTCCAAATATCATCAAGAACAAATCCCAAGCATCAATGTATCAAAACAATAATAAATCTAACGAACCCATTTTGCAATTAAGAAAAAAAAGAAGAAGAAACCCTAAGTAGTAGTAAAAAATAAAGAGCCACAACAGCTTACCATTGTAAAACATCATAAAGTACCTTAAAATATGCTCACAGACAGCATATAAAATCAATGTCACCTGAATAAGTAGAAAAAAGGTCTGGGGTTGTTTAAACTTTGGGTACTAATTAAAAAAAATAAAATAAGTAAAGGTTAAATGGGGACGACCAAATATGACGCCCGTATATTTTTTTTTACTATTTCTACTTTCTTGTTTTGATTTGTGCTTGTCCAAGACATATATATATATATATATATAAACCATTAGTTTTCTGGACCCTCTAACACAACTAATCTAAATTGGGGAAAGTTTCATAATTTCAAACTTTTAAAGAGTAAATTTCATCTTTTACAATTGTTATTTAATTTACGTTTTATACAACATTCTATACATTTAATAAATGTTCAGTTTCCTCTCTCTCTTTTCTCTCGTTATATATACGAAAATCATTCAATAAGGATCCTAATTTTAGCAAATCAAATATAATCCTTATCATTTCCTAAATTTAAGCCTAACTGAATTGGCTACAACTAAAATACAGCCAATTAGTTCTTAAAAAGTCTCTAAATCCCTAGAACTGAGCCTAACTAAATTGACTACAACTCAAATACAATAAATCATCTCTTAAAAGATATCATTGACAGTCATATAAAAATATGTGAGAGATTAAATTAAAAATATGTGATATATATACATATAATAACACCTTTTTTTGCACTATTGCACATAATTGATAGTATATTGTATATCACTTATCTAGTGATATTGTCACGACCCGGAATTCTCACTTTCGGGATCGTGATGGTACCCAACATTTCACTTGCTAGGCAAGCCCACGTTAGAGAATCATTAAGCCAATTTTTATTCAATTCAGTATATAAAGTCAATATATAAATGCCCATATTATTTACTATAATCCGGATCTGGAGTCACAATTCACGAACTTCTAGGATTTTCTACAAGTAAAGTCTGAAAAAAATACAACTGTTTGAACGAAAGAGACAGTAAAAGAAAACAGGGGAAGATAGATGGGGATTTCAAGGTCTGCGAACGCCAACAAATCTACCTTTCATCTCCAATGAACCAGTCCGAGCTGCTATGCCTCTCGATCAGCTGGGACCGATGCCAAAATCTGCACAAGAAGTGCATAGTGTAGTATGAGTACAACCGACCCCATGTACTCTGTAAGTGCTGAGCCTAACCTTGACAAAGTAGTGGCGAGGCTAAGGTGGGTCACTCACACTATAACTTGTACACAAAATATAGTAAAGACAAAAAACGAAATACAGAACGAAATAAAGAAGTCAACTGAAAATAATAGCTACAACTTCAGGAATAATCCAATGACGTTCATGATTTACCTATTTTTAAGTGCAAAAGAAAGTACCATAAAACTAACACAACTCAGGGGAATATAAACACATAGGTTGTTGTGTCGCGCAATCCGATACATCACTTAATCCTCCCTTATTTTCTTTTGTATATATATATATATATATATATATATATATATATGTTACGACGCGCAACCCGATCCACCATATCACAATATCATAATCATAGTCCACTCTTATTCCAACAAAACAATCCACCCTTATTACACCTGTTGCGACGTGCAAATCGATACAATATAGATTCACCATTTTCCCTCACATCATTCCACACTTATNACACACACACACACACACACACACACACACACACACACACACACACACACACACACACACACACACACACACACACACATATATATATATATATATATATGTTACGACGCGCAACCCGATCCCACCATATCACAATATCATAATCATAGTCCACTCTTATTCCAACAAAACAATCCACCTTTATTACACCTGTTGCGACGTGCAAATCGATCCCACAGTACAATATAGCTTCACCATTTTCCCTCACATCATTCCACTCTTATTTCACACACACACACACACACACACACACACACACACACACACATATATATATATATATATATATATATATATATATGTTACGACGCGCAACCCGATCCCACCATATCACAATATCAGAATCATAGTTCACTCTTATTCCAACAAAACAATCCACCCTTATTACACCTGTTGCGACGTGCAAATCGATCCCACAGTACAATATAGATTCACCATTTTCCCTCACATCATTCCACCCTTATTTCACCTGTTGCGGTGTGCAACCCGATCCCATCATATCAATCCCACGTACTCAATATGCACAATAAAACTTACAATTCAAATCATGGAAAGCATTTACAATCCTTAAATACCAAACTGAAACAAATAGGAAACCTTGTACAACATAATAATCTACATAAGTAATACTACATAGCGAGACCAGTCCAGAAATTTACAACTAGAAGGTGCAAATAAACCAACTTGAGCAAATAACAGGAGATCATGAAACTATGAAAAGATCTAATATCAAAAACAGGCGAAGACATTGATTAACAAGTAGCAGTTAGGCATGGAAGCACATTTAGAGCAAATAACAAATAAGAAAGGGAAAGAGATAATTAGACAAAAGCGGAAAAACAAGGAAAACGGATAATTCGGCGGCGCATAAGCACTCGTCACCTCGCATATACGCCGCTCACATGAAATTCACATAGCACATAGTCCTAGGGTCCCTAATTCCCTCAATTCAAGGTTAGACACAATACTTACCTCGCTCCAAAAGTCCACTCAAAGC
Source organism: Nicotiana knightiana (assembly GCA_005239525.1). NCBI lineage: Eukaryota > Viridiplantae > Streptophyta > Magnoliopsida > Solanales > Solanaceae > Nicotiana > Nicotiana knightiana. The sequence continues at coordinate 3,870 of ML418124.1, read as the reverse complement.
TCAATCACAACTTTGCCTCTCAAACAAGCCTCCGAACCAATAGAATCTAGCAATTTACCAACCAAACGATTCAAATTAAGCCTTAGGAACTACCCACGATGACAAAGAATTCAATTTAGGCAATTATTGAAAAAGTCACAAAAGTCAGTCCTGGGGCTCGCTTGGTCCAATCTCGAAGTTCGGACCAAAATTCGATTACCATTCACCCTTGAGCCCGGTTATGTAATTTATTTTGGAATCTGACCACAATTTGAGGTCTAAATCTCCAATTTATAGAAATCCCTAATTCTACCCAAAACCTCAAATTTATATCATGAAAACACAAGATTTTAGGTTGAAATCTTAGAAAATGCAGTAAAAGATTGAAAGAAACTAGTTTAGAATCACTTACCAATGATTTGGGAAAGAAAGGTTCTTTGAAAAATCGCCTCTAGGGTTTCTTGTTTTGAAAATTTTGAACAATGAGAAAAAACCCCGTCTAAGTCAAGTTTTACCCAGCTGTAGATGTCACAAATGCGATATCATGTTCGCAATTTCGATCATTGCATTTGCGAGAAAGAGGTCGCAATTGCGAACTGCTTCAGAAATCCCAGTGATCGCAAATGCGATAAAACAACCGTAAATGCGAACATGTAACCCTTGCAACTGCGACCTTCCCTTCGCAAATGAGAAGATTCTCAAAACAGTACTGAGTTGCAAATGCAACTCTGCCTTCGCAAAAGCAGAAAGGACAATTTTGCAAATGCGAACTCTAGCCTCGCAAATGCGAGTATATGGTGGCCCAGCTACTCTTCGCATATGCGATGATAGCTCGCAAATGTGAACCTATCAGAGGTCGCAAATGCGATGCCTGATCTCGCAAAGTGATCAGGGGCCTGCACCAGAACTGGAACACCATCAACATTTTCTAAGTCTAGTTTCACTCCGTAGCCTATCCGAAACTCACCCGATCCCTAGGGGCTCCAAATCAACTATGCACACAAGTCTAAAAATATCATACGAACTTGCTCGCGCTATCAAATCGCCAAAATAACACCTAGAACTATGAACTGAACACCAAATCAAATGAAATTTTCAAGAAAATTTTGAAACTTCTATTTTCACAACCGGACGTCCGAATAACGTCAAACCAACTTTGTTTCTCACCAAATTTGACAGTCAAGTCATAAATACAGTATTTGACCTATACCAGGTTCCGAAACCAAAATATGGACCCGATATCCAAAAAGTCAAACATTGGTCAAACATTTCAACTTCATTAAGCCTTTAACGTTCAAATTTCTACAAAGTATGATAACTCGGGCTATGGACTTCCAAATTAAATTTCGGGAATAGGTCCACGTCCCAAATCACGATACGGACCCGCCAGGACCATCAAAATACGAATCTGGGTATGTTTGCTCAAAACGCTGACCGAAGTCAACTCAAATGGATTTTAAGGCAAAAATTTCCTATTTTCTTTCGGAAAGACGCCCGGACTGCACACACAAATCGAGAAAGGCTAAAATGAGTTGTTTAAGGCTTCGGGACACAGAGTTGGGTTCTAAAATATAAGATGACCTATATGTTGTATAACGTATATTATATATTTTACTAATGAAATAATGGTTTAACTTATATAAATAAAATAATATACTTTCTACCTAAATAAATATACAATATACCTAAAGAAATTTTATATTGAACATAGTATAAATAATATACTATATACTATATATAATCCTCTTAAATCCAATGTTCTTTATTTTGTATATAGATAATAGAGCTCTTACATTTATTTTGAAAAGACGTATAATGTATTCAATATACTATATGCCTGCATTATGGTACTTAGTATATAGTCTTCAAATCCATGTATAGTCCTCGTAAAAACGATGTTTTCTTTACACACACAAATAATTTAGTATTTTGCCTTTAATCTTTGATATCACGTGATTAAATATTGTCATTTTCAAATGAAAACGTTAAGTCACAAGAACATCTCGGAAAAATAAATTCAAGAAAGTCAATTTCCATGTATTTAACAATTGATTGACTTTAATAGCAAAACAAAATAAAGAAAAAAGGAAGAAAAGACTACCATTAATATTCGATGAAGATCAAAATAAGTTTGAAGATCCGAAATCCATATTCGTTAGTGATATCTTTTTCTTGTTGGATTTGCAACTCATTTCTACTTCCATGGATGATAGGATAATTATTTTCACATATAAGTAATATGGATGACTCCTCTGAGTGCTCAAACGAGCATGGACACATGGAACACCGGATGAATTGCTGATAACCCTAGTGGCAACACAAGCTTGTAATCCACCTCTCCCACTCTTTCAAAAATCCAAAAAGGCCCGATATATCTAGGGCTCAACTTGACCTTCTTTTCGAACCTCATTACACCCTTCATAGGTGATACCCGGAGCAACGCTCTTTCTTCGACCATGAATGCAACATCACAAACTCTATTGTCAGCATAACTTTTTTGCCTGGACTAAGCTGTGCGAAGTCGATTTTGAATAATCTTGACCTTATCCAAGGCATCCTGTACTAAGTTTGTACCCAACAACCGAGCCTCCCCCGGCTCGAACCATCGATGTAACGACCCGACCGGTCATTTTGCGTTATTGGACCCTGTTTCCCTAAATGAAACTTCCCATAGCGGCTTATTGTGATTTATGACTTACGGGGGCGGGTGGTCTGGGATTTAGAAATGTTTAGAGCAATATTGGAACACTTGGTTCCTTAAGGTTGGCCTTTAAGGCCAAGTTTGACTTCGGTCAATATTTTGAGCAAACGACCTCGGAATCGAGTTTCGACAATTCTGGTAGCTTCATATGATGATTTTGGACTTGGGCGTATGTACGAATGAGTTTTGGATGACTCGGGAGCGTTTCGGCGCCCAATATCGAAATAAGAATTTCCTTAAGTTAATATTGTGGTTTGGGACGTGTTTTTGTGTTATCGAGGTCCAAACGTAATTTCGAGACTGGGAATAGTTCCGTTATATCATTTATGGCTTGCCTGCAAAATTTGGTGTCATTGAGTAGTATAGGTCGGTTCGGCGCATTGTTAGCGAATTCTAGAACATTAAGTTGAAAGTTTGATTCAATTTGGTTTTGGGGTCGAATTCTTAGTTTTGTTGTTGTTTTTCACGTTTCGAAAATTCGAGTGAGTAAGTATCAAGAATACAAACTTGCTAGTGTCTTTGGATGGGGTCCCGAGGGGCTCGGGTGATTTCGGACCCCTCGAAGCTAATTTTAAAGCACCAAAAATTCCAGGTCTGGTTTCCTTCTCTGCGATCACGGAGGGGTCACTGCATTCGCAAAGAAGGAACTGGGCAGGGGTGGTGAATGCCCTCTGTGTTCGCACAAAAGGAACCGCGATCACGATGGGTTGGGCTCCTGACCCAGTGCGATCGCACACCCCACCCACGTTCGCACAAGAGCCCAGCCTTGGGCCAGCCCAGCTACTCCTTACCCTGTGCGTTCGCAGGGCTCTCTCTGCGTTCGCACAGAAGGCCCATGACGGCCTGGTCATTTAAAGCTATGCGATCGCACTGCCCAGGCTGCGATCGCATAGAACAAACCACTAGGCAGTGTGTTTTTATAGCGGGATTTAATTCATTTCCCTCATCTTCTTCTTCTTCCTTGGGACGATTTTCAGCATTCAAGAGGGGCAAACGACCTAGTTATTGAAGGTAAGTAAATTCTACCCTAATATTATTTTCATGCATGGATTACAAGCTAAATTAACTACCTAATTAGTGAAAAATTAAGGATTTGGGGTAGTAACCTAGGACTTTTGAAAAAGTGGGAAATTACCCGTCAATTAGCTATGAAATCAAGTAAAAATCATGTATTAATGATCCTTAGGCTA
>ML418123.1:15263-38540 GCA_005239525.1 Nicotiana knightiana | reverse complement strand
TCAAGTCTGTCTTGGCTTCTGACCCTGCGCATTCAATTGAAGTTCCTGAGATTAGAGCAAAAAATCACGTGACGTTAGACTAGATAAGTTAACAATTAAAGCATGTAAGTAGAAAGTAGTCTATATTCAAGTCCCCGGCAGCGGCGCCAAAAACTTGTTGGTTGATTTCCCAATACACACGCAAGTGTACGTGGTCGACAAGTAATACAGGATTTTAAGTCCAGATATCGTACCCACAAGGACTTGTGTAAACTACTTGCTAAATCACTCTAATTGTTATTTAACCAAGCCAATATAAAATCAATGATGTACTATTTTATACTAAAATTCGATGAAATAACTAACTATCAAGTGACAAGAATTACTGTGATGTATTCAGTAGAGACAAATATTCTAGGGTTGTGGTCTATTCACCACTCGTATTGCATTCTAATTAACTTTTCCTTTCATATAATTCACTCATGGTTGCTAATTAATCGATAAATGCTCTCATAGCCTTCTCCCGAAGCACTCCTCACCTATTCTCAATAGATTAACGCCTATATTCCTATGGAATTAATCTATTAGAACGCACTAAGATTACGATGTTTAATTAAGCACGGTGACTAGGTATATTCCTATCCTAACCACAAATCCGCTCCCCTGAAGGGTTAAGATCGTGCTCTCTTCAATTCTTCTCTAATCTATATACGGCTTTCCCAAGCATAACATAGATAGTATATAGAACCTAATTGATGGCCAGACAATTAAGCAATTAAACACAGAATTGAAGAAACAACCATATATTGAGTAAACTATATTCAAGGTTAAATTAATGTTGAATAACAATATCCATGGCTAAACCACAACCCCAGAACAATGGGTGTTTAGCCACTCATGCTATAGTCAAACAATTGCATAAGTGTTGCATGAATTGAAAATACTCGAATAAGATGAAGAAAACTGATAATCCTTGCTCCTTCAATGATCTTGTGTGTGTATTTGCTCTCCAAATTCGTCTCTTCTCCCTCAAGATGTGTCCTTGGGTCTATTTATATGGTTGGGATAAACCTTAACCGTGTAAGAGACTCCTATTCTCACTTGGAAACACTTAAAAACCTTTAAAACTCGGACTTCACCGAAATAGATACCCTGGCGTTTGGGGGATAACGCCTGAGTAACGCCAGACACCCCCTGGCATTAGGGGTGTATNAAATAAACTCCATCAGGCACATACGACGTGTATTTTTATCATTAAAGCACACAAAATGCAAGGTATATAATGCTTAAAATCATGAATTCTAGCCACGCATCACTATGACTTTGAAAACTACGCATGCTTGCTTTTGAAATAACCCTGTTTAGCAAACGTTACCCCTAATGATTTGAATAGGATCTTCAGGCCGAGCAAAGCAAGTCAAGTAAGCCGACGGAGGCACGAACCGACCTCCCCCTTACAGAACTTACGATTTTTCTTTGAATGCGGGAACAAGGAATATGCACGCCTCAAAATCACAACCTTCATAACAACAACGATACTGAATCCACTTCCAGCTAAGAAAAACTCTGCTATCACCTACTAGTTGTTCTCTTTGCATGAGACTAAGCTCTGTCTCAATTCTGCATGAGGCTAAGCCCTGCCTCCATATTTGCATAAGGCTAAGCACTGCTTTCAATTCTGCAAAAGGCTAAGCACTGCCTTCAAATCTTACATGAGGCTAAGCCCTGCCTCCATATTTTCATAAGGCTAAGCACTGCCTTCAATTATGCATAAGGCTAAGCCCTGCCTCCATATTTTCATAAGGCTAAGCACTGCCTTCAATTATGCATAAGGCTAAGCACTGCCTTTAAATCTTGCATAAGGCTAAGCCTGCCTCCATATTTGCATAAGGCTATGAACTGTCTTCAATTCTGCGTAAGGCTAAGCACTGCCTTCAAATCTTGCATGAGGCTAAGCCCTGCCTCCATATTTGCATAAGGCTAAGCACTCCCTTAAATTCTGCATAAGGCTAAGCACTGCCTTCAAATCTTGCATGAGGCTAAGCCCTGCCTCCATATTTGCATAAGGCTAAGCACTCCCTTCAATTCTGCATAAGGCTAAGCACTGCCTTCAAATCTTGCATGAGGCTAAGCCCTGCCTCCATATTTGCATAAGGCTAAGCACTGCCTTCAATTCTGCATAAGGCTAAGCACTGCCTTCAAATCTTGCATGAGTCTAAGCCCTGCCTCCATATTTGCATAAGGGTAAGCACTACCTTCAATTCTGCATAAGGCTAAGCACTGCCTTCAAATCTTGCATGAGGCTAAGCCCTGCCTCTATATTTTCATAAGGCTAAGAACTGCCTTCAAATATTGCATGAGGCTAAGCCCTGCCTCCATATTTGCATAAGGCTAAGCATTGCCTTCAATTCTGCATAAGGCTAAGCACTGCCTTCAACTCTTGCATGAGGATAAGCCCTGCCTCCATATTTGCATAAGGCTAAGAACTGCCTTCAATTCTGCATAAGGGTAAGCACTGCCTTCAAATCTTGCATGAGGCTAAGTCCTGCCTTCATATTTGCATAAGGCTAAGCACTGCCTTCAATTCTGCATAAGGCTAAGCATTGCCTTCACCTTGCACGAAACTAAGCATTTTCTCTCTAGCATTACCTATTCTCTTCTTTCGGTCTAAGCTCTGCCCTCAAATTCATACAAGACTAAGCCATGTCTTGTCGCTTCTAGCAGCATGTCTTTGCATATCATGGGCTGACATATCGCTAATTTGTCCGAAGGCGTTATAGTCTGAAGGCACCATCCTCATAGCCGGAAGACGTCATGCCATGTCCTGAGGATCTCTCAAATTTGCATATCATTATTCAAAGGCATCATGGTTTGGAGGAACCATTTTTCATGGTACGAGAACATCATCTCATGGCCTGCGAGTCCCTCACTGAACAATTCATGGCCCAGGACATCATGGTCTAAGGATGTCATCCTCAACTGTCCAAAGACAATTCTCATGGTCTGAAGGGAATCTGCATCACGTTTAAATTATGCACAGATATATACTCGTAGTACATATTTACTTGCAGGTGATCCGATGAGAAACCACCATCCCAACATGATCAATACCGCTCCAGTTCCCTCATACTATCTCAAGCTTTACCGCTCCGCGCAACCATTTCACCTATTCCAAAATCTTGTATCCGTCCTTGCGATAATTTTATTAGTATATTCCGTTGACGGATCTAGAACTACACACGACCTGATTCCAGTGAAACCAGGGATATGTATGCAGCTCGGAAACCATAGTGCGGCCTATGTCTCTCAAACCACCCTATTCGATCAAAATTGGTCATCATATCTTTACCCGATAACTCTTTCATCCTTCCCGGGTAAAGAGGAGCAGCTATTGATACCCAATTTTTTCCTATATTATTTTCAAAATGCATTATATATCTCCAAAACAATGCATGGGCATTAATTAATATTTTTCTATAAATTCTGCATTTTAAGGGATTTTTTAATTAATTTATCCCAGTATTTTGTTATATAAATAATTACGAATTGCATAACAAATGATTTTATGACAATTTTATGACCCAATTTCACTACTTATATTTATACTAAGCCTAATTATTTCATAAATAGCCACATTTATATTTTTTGGGTTATAATTGTAATAATTTTGCAATAATAGCCTATGCATGCATTATTACATTATCTCACCAGAAAATAGCTTTTTATATTTTTATAATGTTGAGTAATTATTTTATGCATGAAAATCATTTTTATAATCTGCTAATTACTTCTACAAATTAGTTTTACTAATTAATTGGGTATTTAACAAATAGCCCTTTAATCCCTTTTAATTCTCGGACCTAACCCATTACACCAGCCCAAACATTACAAAAAAGTACCAGCACAAAACCCCCAAGCCCAATTATGTGCCTACCGACCCAAAGACCTCGCCTAATCGTGGCCGTTGATCTTTAAGATCAACGGTCCATGTTATTTCTTACCTTTTTTAATCTTAAGACTAACCCTAACCCCCCATTACCCTTTTCTTCCACCGTCACTGCTTTCCCTAATCCCTCCATTCTCTCTCAAATTCCCCCTGAAACCTAGCCGCCGTCACCTTCAAAACTCCCCGTCTGTGGGGTTTCTATGTATTTTTCGGCCCTTGCCGACCTGTTACATCTTCTGGTTGTTCAACTTCATGGAGTTCTAAGAGAATCTCAAAGAGATACAACCGATTTTGTTCGAAACTTCTCTCACAAGCCTGTCTATGGCCACTCTCGTTTGTGAGTACTGTTTCTTACATGTTTTTGGTTTCGATCTATGGTTTTGGACCGAGTTTCTTTCATCGCTGCTATTTTTTGAAAACCATGGTCTGATAACTACTTGGATCTGTTCAGATCCTTGTAGAATCTAAAGTGTTTCGAGTGTTATTTGGTATTTGCCCTCAAATCTTTTCTGTTTTGGTTAATACTATTTCGGTTCCATTACTTTTTCTGAAATTAGAGTTCATCCTAAGTTTCTTCAAAAAGGTTTTTCTAACTATCAAGTGTTGAACCTGATTATTTCTTTACTGATTTGATTAATTTTCGTGTATATGCTTAAACCCTAGGTGTTTCTGGTTGTGACACTAATTTCTTCAATTTTTTCCCGTTATTGTGTTTATTTTTGTTAACCAGTTATATTGACTGATTCTATTTAGGTTTCGAATGATTTTTTCCTGTTAAAATCAGTATTTTCTGTGATTTTTTTTACCCATTTCCTTATTTGTGACTTTAATTAGTAATACTTGTCTAATTTGAATTATCAGTCTGACTTAAGGGGATCGATTGACTCCTATATGGTATAAGATCGATTTCTTGCCTTATTTGAGCCCTAGTTCTGTACCGTTAATTGACTCTCCCCAATTTAAGGTTCCTCTTCCGGATTTCTCTATAGGAATTGATCCCCTAATTGGCTGATTGATTTTATTTGATTACCCTTGTTTTACTAACTGTGATTTCCTCTTTACCTTATTTGTTTTACCTCACAAAGTGCTATATATATGCTTCCATTCTGATTCTTCAAGACACGAACAATAGTTCACAAACACACTCACACACTTTGCTCTCATCTCTCTGCTACTTGTGTTTATTGTAGTGTCTAGCCGGCTGAAAGCCAAGGCTAGATCACTGAATCCTGCATACTTTCACCTTCTATTTTTGCTTCCTTTAACTGGTATGTTCCTATTCCTAATGTCATTTATTATACTATGAAGCCTGAACCTATGTGCTCTCTCATCTGTTTCTTTACTTATGTTGAATCCATGCCTCTTCTGTATTTCACTTAGCATGTCTACTTCTGTGTTTAACTCTGTATCTTTCATGTTTATTGCTTTAATCAGCATGTCTATTTCTGTGTTTAGGCTTCAATCCTTTCCTGTTTATTGCCTTAAACCAGCATGCTTACTTAGGCATTTAGACTCTTATCCTTCCTATCCATTGACCTCAACTGGTATAACGACTTTTGTGCAATTAAATCCCTATCTTCTCTATGAACTGTTAGCATGATCAGCCCTCCATTTAAGTTCTATGTTCTTCCTGTCTACTTCTTTAAGTCAGTATGATTACTTCTGCTATGTGCTATGGGTCTTCAAACTTATGTGCTTACTGTCTATTGCTTCTAATTAGCATCACTAGATCCTATTGAGTGCTATGGAAGTTGGTTGTCATAATATGTCAATTTTCTTGGTGTTGATCGGCATGCTTTTGTTTCTGATTGGTTTCATGTGTCCTTGGTCAAGGATTTCTATGTTCCTAACCCCTTCTACCCCTCATTTGTGTAGTTGTTTGATCTTAACATGCTATGTGCCCACCTAGTGTTAACTAATGAACTAAGCTAAATCTAGGCAATATGCATCTTTTCTTTAAAACTTTTTGACTATGTCTGCTATTTGCTTGCTGAAACCTTTGTTTTCAGAATGCTTCTAAAGTCTTTTCACTTCCAAACTCTTTTCACTTCTGAACTGTTTTCTTCAAACTATTTCTACTCTCCGAACACTATTTTTTCACTCCTACTCTTAGAATTATCTAAGGTCCTGCTCCTCCAGTGTGAGCACTGCCTAGGAATCCATGAGACTCCTCCGAACTCTGACACACTGGGGTTGGCTCTTCCACACTGCACAAAAACTGTTTTCTTTAAAGGATTCTTGGTGAGCATTTCCCGGGGTCCCTGAAGCCCTTGGGAACTTTGACGCACCAGGATACTCTCTTGGGCACTATGAGATATTGGTACCTTGGATTTGGTTGAAGGCCTGGTCCTCCAGGTTTACTTTTGGGCCTATCCAGGCTCCTTATAGTATAGTATTATCTATTCTGTGATTCATTTATCGAATAGTCTGTAATAATAATTCTTGTAAACATATTTTGGGGATATTAGTAAAATGGGAGGGACTTTTATATATGTTTTGTGGGGAAATCGTGTAGAAATCATGCTCCTAGGATTGTTGTGATTATATATGCATTAGAAACCATGCTTGTAAGATTGTTTTGTGCATTAGAAAATATGCTTATAGGTGCATCATATCATTTGTCCTAAAATTCTGATTTCTAAAGTTCTGCATACTCATGTTTGCTTAGAAATCCTGTCACTAGGTTGTTATTAATTCTGCCTAAAATCATGATCATTCTCTTATGTGCATTAGAAACCATAACTTTTATTGCACTCGCATAAATACCATGCCTATATCGCATAAAATCAGTAGCAACCATGTCTATAAGGATAAGCTTAAAGGCACTCTCAACACCTAGATAACATGTTTATAGAGATCAATGTATAAAATTAGTTCTGTAATGTTCAGCACCTAGACAGCATGCCGATAGGACATAATGAACTCAAACTGCCTGTTTAAAATCGCTTGTTAGTATTAAGATTATGATTAACAATTAGATATCATGCTTATAAGACATCTCGGATCCACGCCTAGGCAATCCTGTAGGATAATTGAAATCTTGCAAGTTGTAAAACTATGATGTGCTTAACTATTTGCAAACTGCTCAGATTCAGCAAGTCCTAAAGTCAGTAGGCAAACTGATTAGGTCTCCACTACCTCGCTTTAACACAATGATGCATATATTCTGTTTGTTATGCTCACCTAGATATCTTGCTTTAGGACTCTTAAAGTATCTGAAATATTGTTGTTTGAGACGTGCAATTGACTGCTTGTTTGTAGAGGTAAATGTGAGCCCCCTTAATTGTTCCTTTACTTGACAGTCCTACTTGTTTTAATTGTCGCTTAGATTTTCTCCTTTTAAGCCCTTTAGGAGAGTCTAGAACCGCCTTAATTAGAGGTCCTAAACACCTCCAGGGCCATAAGAAAGGGACGGGTAATGCACACATAGAGTATGTTTAATTAGAATCTCTTATATAACCACCAACGGGAGGGTAATTGGGTAGTAAAGGATATGATGACCTGTGCGGTAATGCCACGTGTAACCCATCTAATTGAGAAAGGTTTACCGGGTATTGCGCAGAAATAATCCTATAGGCTAATAAACCTAGGACTTCTTTATTCCTATTTTTGTAATCCATATATTTGCTTAAACTGCTTTGCTTGATTAATGACTAATTCACAAATTAAGTTTGGCCGGACCCACCGTTGTGGACCTCGAGGGGGCCCTAACACCTTCCCCCCAAGGTAATTTCAAGCCCTTACCCAATCTCTGGTAATGTAACTGGTTCATGAGTTACTTCCATTAGGTTCCCTAACGCACCTTAAATCCGTTAGGTGGCGACTCTTCAATTTCCATACCCCTTTCCTAAAAAAGAAAGGAGTTGTCCCAAAAAATGTCGAAACCCGATTGTGCGAGAAAAAGGGGGGCTCGACAATGGGTCTCAGAGAGCTACCATTGGAGAAACTAATCTCTATCTACAGACGGGGCCTACATGGTTTGATATCGAGTTTCACGTACTGGATATATCTGCATCCTACAATCTGTTGCTGGGACGACCATGGATACATGTTGTTGGGGATGTAGCATCAACCTTACATTAGGCTGTGAAGTTCGAGTGGAACCACTAGGAAGTAATTATTCATAGAGATGGGAGAAAACCCATTTACACTAGCCAGACCATCCCGGTGGTGGAAAATAAAAGAAATCTAGGTAGAGAAACCTACCATCGTATCAAGCGGGTGAACGCGATCGATAAAGATAAGTGGTGGGGTAGTAAGATAGAAAGAATGTTGGCATGGAGAGGGTATGAGCCTGACAAGGGGCTTGGTAAAAATCTTCAGGGCATCTCCAAACCGATACAACCAAAGTGCCATGGTACCACTTTTGGGCTAGGATATCAGTACACTTGGCATGAATTTCACAATTGGTCACCACCATGGTGTGGTCCATACTATCCACTCGAGCAGCCTGTGCCACACCTGAGTCAGACTTTCCATCAGACCGACATTATATAGGGATCAGAGGAGGAAAAAGCATTGGAAGCCTTGAAGAACCTGTTTCTGTAAGATGATGATAGGGACTGTTGCGTAATTGTTGAGGAGGAGGAGGAGGAGGAATCCCTACCATCTGATTTGTGGAAAGAGGAACATTCCTCGAAAATTGGACTGTTAGACCATCTAGGGCCCGACGAGTCCCGGGGTAGCAAAGCTGAAAAACATTATTTATTTTGCTTTCTAAGAAAAAATGATATCCCTTTTAGCATTTTGTTTTAAATAATATTTCCAATGTTCCAAAACGTTGTTCAACTTATTGAAAATTGCATTTGTTTAACACTTCAATGAATCGATGTTTATTATTACCACCTTTCCCATATCTTTATCCATACAACATTACTATTTCCTATCTTGATCAACTGGCAACTGTGACATGTAATGAGGCAACACAACATATAGTGATTTAGAAGAAGATGATGTCATACCTGAGGAAATCGTCAGAGAAGTAGAGGATTTTGAGAACAAGCCCAAGTCAAACCTGGACGAGACTGAGATAATTAACTTAGGAGGTTCTGAAACCGTCAAGGAGACCCCGCATCAGCATTCACTTGTCGCCGTCAGAGAAAGAAGAGTACACTCAGTTCTTGAAAGAGTATGAGGACGTCTTTGCATGGTCATACGATGATATGACCGAATTAAGTACATCCATTGTGGCCCAAAAATTGCCCACAAACCCGATGTGTCCACCAGTAAAGTAGAAACTCGGGAAATTCAAGCCTGATATGAGCCTGAAAATCGAAGAGGAAGTTACCAAACAAATCAAAGCCAAGGTCCTCAGGGTAGTTGAGTATCCAACTTGGCTAGCCAACATTGTGCCAGTTCCGAAAAAGGACGGGAAAGTTAGAGTATGTGTTGACTATCAGGATCTAAACAGAGCAAGTCCTAAGGATGATTTCCCGCTACCAAACATACACATTCTTATCGACAATTGTGCCAAGCATAAACTCCAATCTTTCATGGATTGCTTCTCCAGTTACCATCAGATCTGGATGGACGAGGACGACGCTAAGAAAACGGCTTTCATTACACCATGGGGTGTGTACTGTTACAAGATGATGCCATTCGGCTTAAAGAATGATGGGGCCACCTACATGAGGGCCATAAATACTATTTTTCATGACATGATACACAAAGAAATTGAGGTATATGTGGATAATGTCATCATTAAATCCAAGAAGGCCACAGAACACATAGAAGACTTGAGGAAATTCTTCGACAGACTGCGGAAGTACAACCTAAAGCTAAACCCTGCAAAGTGTTCATTCGGGGTTCTCGCCGGAAAGCTATTGGGATTCATCGTCAGCCGCCGGGGAATAGAATTGGATCCACCGAAGGTCAAATCCATCCAAGAATTACCATCGCCAAAAAGCAAGAAAGATGTGATGAGTTTCCTGGGACGCCTTAACTACATCAGCCATTTCATAGCACAGTCCACAATAATATGTGAGCCTATTTTCAAAATGTTGAAAAAGAACGCTGCAACTAGTTGGACCGAGGATTGTCAAAAGGATTTTGACAAAATCAAGGAGTACTTATCAACACCACCATTCTTGGTTCCACCAGAGCCAGGTAGACCATTGCTACTCTACCTTGCAGTACTCGATGGAGCTTCTGGATGCGTTCTGGGGCAGCACGACAAGACAGGGAGAAAAGAACATGCCATCTATTACCTGAGTAAGAAATTTACCCCCTATGAAGCGCGATACTCTCTGCTGGAACGTACCTGTTGCGCTCTGATCTGGATAGCTCAAAATCTTAGGCATTACTTTTGTGCTTATACAACATATCTCATATCGAGGATGGATCATTTGAAGTATATCTTTCAGAAACCCATGCCCACCAGAAATTTGGCTAAATGGCAAATCCTGTTGAGCGAATTCGACATTGTCTATGTAACTCAGAAAGCAGTCAAGGGATAGGCACTGGTGGATCATCTTGCTGAAAACCCTGTAGGAGGAGAATACGAACCCCTGAAAATGTATTTTCCCGATGAAGAGGTACTATTCATAGGAAGACATTGTTGCGTCCTACGACAGTTGGAGAATGTTCTTTGACGGAGCAGCAAATTTTAAAGGAGTCAAAATTGGAGTCGTCTTGGTATCGGAAACTGGTCAACATTATCTGGTATCTGCGAAACTCAGATTCCCTTGCACCAACAACATGGCAGAATACGTAGCTTGCATATTAGGACTCAACATGGTTGTTGACATGAGCATTTAGGAACTAGTGGTAATCGGCGATTCAGATCTACTTGTGAACCAGGTACAAGGAGAATGGGCTACCAAGAATTCCAAGATATTGCCATATCTGCACCATGTGCAGTAATTGAAGAAAAGGTTCACAAAGACAGAGTTTCGGCATGCTCCCAGAATTCAAAATGAGTTTGCTGATGCATTAGCCACTTTGTCATCAATGATACAGCATCCAGACAAGGATCCATAACCAGCCGGCATATTGTGCTCATGTCGAAGAGGAAACAGACTGGAAGCCTTGGTTCCACGACAACAAAGAGTATCTGGAAAAAGGAGAATACCCGGAGCATGCGAACCATACTCAGAAACGCACGCTTCGGAGATTGTCCAATCACTTCTTCCACAGTGGAGGAACCCTATATAGAAGAATGCCTAATGTGGGACTATTGAGGTGTGTCGACACAAAGGAAGCTTCTAAGTTGCTTGAGTAAATACATGTCGGAACATGTGGCCTACATATGAACGGCTTTGTCCTGGCCAAGAAGATACTTAGGGCTGGCTATTTCTGGATAACTACGGAGACAGATTGCATCCGATACGTTCAAAAGTGCTACCAATGTCAAGTACATGCAGATATGATAAAAGTGCCACCAAAAGAGCTTAATGCAACAAGCTCACCTTGGCCCTTTGACGCCTGGGTAATGGATGTCATTGGTCCAATCGAGCCCACCGCCTCAAATGGGCATCAGTTTATTTTAGTGGCTATCGATTACTTCACTAAATGGATTGAAGCCGCATCTTACAAAGTTGTGACTAAGAAGGTCGTTGTGGATTTTGTCCGCGACCGAATTGTTTGTCGGTTCGGAGTTCCAGAGTCCATCATCACTGACAATGCCGCCAATCTCAACAGTGATCTGATGAAAGCCCTGTGTGAGACTTTCAAAATCAAGAACAAGAATTCCACAGCATATAGGCCCCAAATGAACGGAGCCGTGGAAGCTGCCAACAAAAACATCAAGAAGATACTGAGGAAAATGATAGAAAATCATAAACAATGGCACGAGAAGGTACCATTTTCTTTACTGGGATACCGTACCACAGTCCGCACATCAACCGGGGCAACTCCCTATTTGCTGGTTTATGGTACTGAAGTTGTTATTCCTGCTGAAGCAGAAATTCCTTCCTTGAGAATAATACAAGAAGCTGAGCTTAGTGACACAAAATGGATAAGGATCCGTTATGAGCAGCTAGGCCTCATAGACGGAAAGAGGATGAACGCAGTATGCCACGGGAAGCTTTATCAGAATAGTATGTCCAGAGCCTTCAACAAAAGAGTTAAGCCGAGACAGTTCACACAGGGGAAGCTAGTGTTAAAGAAAATCTTCCCACATCAAGATGAAGCCAAAGGGAAATTCTCTCCCAATTGGAAAGGAAAGGTCCTTACATGGTTCACAGAGTTCTGACAGGAGGAGCCCTCATACTCGCAGAAATGGACGGAGAAGTCTGGCCAAAGCCGATAAATTCGGATGCAGTCAAACGATATTATGTGTAAACTATTTTTGTTTTCCGCATATGATGTAAACTAAACTACGCTCGACCTGATTCCCGTTTAAGAGGGGATTTGTAGGCAGCCCTGTGGGTTCGGTCACAATTCAATAAAATTTCTATTTCCCCGCAATCAGAAACTGGGGCAGAATTTTGAGGGTCCTCCTCAAAATTCTGAAGCAAGTTCAGCTGATCACAGCATATAGAGAAGTCAGAAAGATTGTCCATTCAACTGGGGCAGAATTTTGAGGAGGACCCTCAAAATTCTATAGCAAAAGAAGTCGCAATGTCTCTGGTCGTGTCACAGTCACTGGTTCATCTAACCAATTTCTAAGAAAATATATTTTTATTATACCTTTGAAAGCTAGGCATGCCCGCTTTTCAAAAATAAACTCTATTTAGCAAATGATGCCCCCGATAATTTGAACAGGATCTCCAGGCAGAGCAAAGCAGATCAAGCAAGCCGACAGAGGGACGAACTGAAACCCCTACAGAACTCACAATTTTTCTTTGAATGCAGGAACAAGGAATATGCACACCTTGGAATCACGATCTTCATAACAACAAAGATACCGAATCCATTTCCAGCTAAGAAATATTCTGGCATCATCTATTATCTGTTCTATTTGCATTAAGACTAAGCCTTGTCCCAAATCTTGCATGAGGCTACCTACCTCCATATTTGCACAAGGCTAAGCACTGCCTTTTATCTGCATGAGACTAAGATCTGTCTCAAACTTGCATGAGGCTAAGCCTTGCCTCTCTATCTTCATAAGGCTAAGCATTGCCTTCACCTTGCATGGGACTAAGCCATGTCCCAAATTATGCATGAGGCTAAGACCTGCATATTCATTTGTATAAGGCTAAGCACTGCCTTCACCTTGCATTTGGACGAAGCCCTGTCCCAAATCTTGCATGAGGCTAAGCCCTGCCTCCATATTCGCATAAGGGTAAGCACTGCCTTTTTTTCTGTATGAGGCTAAGTCTTGCCTCTCTATATGCATAAGGCTAAGCACTGCCTTCACCTTGCATGGGACTAAGCCCTGTCCCGAATCTTGCACGAGGCTAAGCATTGCCTCCGTATCTGCATAAGGCTAAACATTGCCTTAAATTTGCATGAGACTAAGCACTGTCTCAAATACTGCATGAGGCTAATCATTGCCTCCTTATCTGCATAAGTCTAAGCATTGCCTTCTCCTTGCATGGGACTAAGCACTGTCTCGAATCTTGCATGAGGCTAAGCCCTACCTCTCCATTTGCATAAGGCTAAGCTCTGCCTTTCCCCCACGAGACTAAACATTGTCTCTCTTTGCATAAATATAGATGTTGCTCTGTCCTAAACCTCGCATTATTCTCTTTCGCGGCTAAGCTCTTCCCTCAACTTCCTACAAGACTAAGCCTTGTCTTGTTGCTTCTAGCATCATATTTTGGACCTCATGGGCTGAAATATCGCCAACTTGTCCAAGGCGTCATAGTCTGAAGGCATCATCCTCATAGATGGAAGACACCATGTCATGGCCTGAGGATCTCTCAAACTTGCATATCATTATTCAAAGGCGTCATGGTTCGGAGGCACCATTTTCATGGTCCGAGAACATCATTTCATCTCCTGAGAATCCCTCACTGAACAATTCATGGCCCGGGACATCATGGTCTACGGACGTCATCCTCAACCATCCAAACACAATTCTCATGGTCTGAAGGGAATTTGCATCATGTTTAAATTTACGCAAAATTGTACGTACATGTTGCAAGGCATCTTCTGATTTGCAGGTAACCCGATGAATAACCATTATCCCAATAGGAGAAATCCTGCTCCAGTTCCTTCATACTATTTCAAACCTGACCGCTCATCGTAACCATTTCACCTATTCAAAACCTTGTGTCCATTCTTGTGATAACTTCGTCAGTATATTTCGCCGGTGAATCCAGAACTACACACGGCCTGATTCCTGTAAAACCAGGGATATGTAGGCAGCTCGGAAACCAGAGTGCAGCCTATGTCTCTCGAATCACCCTACTCGGTTAAAATTGGCCATCATATCTTTAACCGATAACTCTTTCATCCTTCCCGGGTAAACAGGGGCAGTTGTTGATACCCAATTTTTTCCTATACTGTTTTTTAAAATGCATATCTATCTTCAAAATAATACATGATCATCAACTAATATTTTTTTTTCATAATTTTTGCATTCTTTCTAAGGATTTTATTAATTTGTCCTAGTATTTTTATTATATAAATAATTAGTAATTACATCACAAATGACTTTATAACAATTTATGGCTTAATTTTACTATTTAAGCCACATTTACATTTTTTGGGTTATAATCGCAATAACTTTGCTATAATAGGCCATGTATGCATTATTACATTATTTCACGAGAAAATAGCTTTTTATATTTTTATCTTGAGTAATTATTTTAAATCGTTTTATGCATGAATTTTTTTTAAATAATTTGTTAATTATTTTTACAAATTAGTTTATTGATTAATTGGGTATTTGAAAAATAGCCCTTTTAATTCTTTTAATTTCGAACCTAACCTGATTATACCAGCCCAATTACTTAAGATCCTAGCCCAAAAACCTACCCAAGCCCAATTCCCCATCAAACCCGACCCAGAAGCCTTCTCTAATCGTGGTCGTTGATCTCTAAGATCAACGATCCACGTTACCCTTTTCCTTTTTTAATCTAACCTAACCCTAACCCTAACGACTCCTCATTTCTTTTGTTTCGACGCCCCTGTTTCCCTTCCTTCTTCCCTTCCCTCTCCCCTTCTCTCTCAAACCCTTCTCCCTAATCCTAGCCTGCAGTCACCTGAACCACCCGTTCATGAGGTTTCTCTGTATTTTTCGGCCCTTGCCGGCTCTCTACATCTTCTGGTTGTTCGGTTTTATCGATTTATGAAAGAATCTCGACGAGATTCAACCTGGTTTTGTTCGAAACTTTTTCACATGCCTGTCTATGGCCATCTCTGTTTGTGAGTACTATTTTCTTCCTATTTATGGTTTGAATATTGGTTTTAGACCGAGTTTCCTTTCATCTCTGTCATTTTTGAAAATCCTAATCTTATGACTACTTGGGTCTGTTCAGATCCTTGTAGATCTAAAACGTTTCTGAGTATTATTTGGTATTTTTCTTTGAAAAACCCTTTGTTTTCCTTATTATTATTATTATT
Organism: Nicotiana knightiana; assembly: GCA_005239525.1. NCBI lineage: Eukaryota > Viridiplantae > Streptophyta > Magnoliopsida > Solanales > Solanaceae > Nicotiana > Nicotiana knightiana. Next base: position 23,164 of record ML418123.1, on the reverse strand, counting down.
ATTTGATTCCATTGATTTCTAAGAACTAGGGTTCGTCCTAAGTTCTCTTCAAACAATTTTCAAACTTTCAAGTGTTTAAACCCGATTATTCTTTACTAGTTCGACTAATTGCTTTTTATTGCACTAATTACCTCAATCTTCTTCCCGTTATGTTTTTATTTCCGTCAATCAAATATTTTGACTGATTTTATTTAGGGTTTGAATCATATTTTTCTGTTAAAATCAGTATTTCTCTGTGATTTTACCTATTTCCTTATTTGTGGCTTTAATTAGTAATACTTGCCTTAATTAGACTATTAGTCTGATTTAGGGGGTTGGATTGACTCCTATATGGTATATAATTAATTTTCTACCTTATTTGAACCTCAATTTGTGTTGTTAATTGACCCTCCCCAATTTGAGGGGTCTCTCCCGGATTTTCTGTATGAACTGATTGAGTTAATTCCTCAATTAGCTGATTGATTACCTTGTTTTATGAACTCTGATTTTTTTCTTGCCTTATTTTTTTACCTTGATAAGTGCTATATAAACTTCATTCTGGTTTTCTTTCAAAAAGACGAACACAATTCAGAAATAAATTCACATATACACAAACTTTGCTCTCATTCAAACCCTTCTGCTACTTGTGTTTACTACACTGTCTAGCCGGCTGAAAGCCAAGGCTAGACCACTGAGTTCTGCATGCTTTCACCTTTTGTTTTGCTATCTTTATTTTGTATGTCTCCACTCCCATTATCATTCATTATGCTATGAAGATTAAACCTATGTGCTTTTCCTGCCTATTGCTCTACTTCTATGTTTAGACATATGTTTCCCTTGGTTTTCTAGGTTTTATTTGGGCCTATCTAGGCTCCCTATAGCATAGTAATTTCATTCTGTAATTCATTTATATCTGGTCTGTAATAATTCTTGTAAAAACAGACATTGGGATTATTAGTAAAGATGGGAGGGATTTTTATATATCTTTTTTGGGATCAAGTAGAAATCATGCCTATAGGATTGTTGTGATGCATTAGAAATCAAGCCTATAGAACTTATCTCATTATTTGTCCTGAATTTCCACTTTACATCTTAGAAATCCTGTTATGGGAGGTTTATCAATTCTGTATCAAAAATTCATGTCCATGCATATATTCAAGTCTCAATGTGCATTAGAAACCATGCCTATAGGATCTTCCTTTGGGAATTATCAAACTCGTATAATATTATGCTCACTTAGATATCATATCCTTAGGAAATCATATTTGAAATCAGTATGAACACTTAGTCGTCATGCCTACAAGGAATAAGTCTAAAAACTAGTTTGACACTTAGATATCATGTTTGTAGAGATAAATATGTAAAAATCAATTTCTGTGTTTATATGTCCTGAAGTAATGCTTGTGATCATTTTCAGTGCATAGGCAGCATGCCTATAGGGTCTAAATAGATAAAAATATGCATGTTATAAGTCAGTCGCTAGTTTATTATTATTGTCTGATTCATGCTTAGATACTATGTCTATAGGACCCTACCCAGATTCAGTAAGCCATAAAAATCAGTAGGCAAACTGATTAGGTATTCAGTGCCCCGCCTTAACAAATGCTGCATATTCTGCTTTTATGCTCACCTAGATATCCTGCTATAGGACTTTAAAGTGCTTAAAATTGTTGTTTGAAAGTGCAATTGTTTGCTTATTTATGGAGGTAAATGTGAGCCTTTGACTGCTTTGTTATATGACAGTCCTATCTGTTTTGTTTGTCTCTTAGATTTTCTCCTTTTCAACACTGTAGGTGAGTCTAGAACCACCTTAATAGAGGTCCTAAACACCTCCAGGGCCATAGGAAAAGGGGCGGGTAATGCACGCATAGAGTACATATTCAATTAGAATCGCTTAAGTAGTAACTAAGGGGAGGGTAATTGGGTAGTAAATGATATGATGACCTGTGCGCTAATGCTACACGTAACACCTCTATTTGGGGAAAGTTTACCGAGTATTGCACAGAAGTGATCCTATAGGCTAATAAACCTAGGACCCCCTTTTATTCCCATTTTAAAATGATTTTTACTTGTTTAAATTGCTTTATGACTAATTCACTAAAATGAGTTTGGCCGAGACCCACCGTTGTGGACCTCGAGGGGTGCCTAACACCTTCCCCTCGAGGTAATTTTGAGCCCTTACCCAATCTCTGGTAATGTAAACCGCTTTATGAGTTACTGGCATTAGGTGCCCTAACGCACCTTAAATTTGTTAGGTGGCGACTCTTCAAATTCTATACCCCTTCCTAAAAGGAAATGTATTGTCCCAAAAGATGTCGAAACCCAGACTCCGCGAGGTAAAAAGGGGGGCCCGACAGCCGTTTGGAATATTTTCATTCTCACAGATGCCGTTTGAATTGTGTAATGCATCCGCTACCTTTCAGCGGTGCATGATGGCTATATTTACGGACATGGTGGAGGACTTCCTCGAAGTCTTTATGGACGATTTTAGTGTTGTTGGGGACTCGTTTGAAGAATTTTTGGAAAATCTTGACAAGGTGCTAGCCCGATGTGAAGAGACAAATCTTGTGCTTAATTGGGAAAAATGTGACTTTATGGTCGAGGAGGGCATTGTCCTCGGCCATAAGATCTCAAAGAATGGAATAGAAGTGGACAAGGTAAAGATAGAAGTGATTTCAAATCTACCGCCTCCTACTTCCATCAAGGGATTTAGGAGCTTTCATGGGCACGCGGGGTTCTACCGAAGGTTCATCAAAGACTTTTCCAAAGTGGTGAATCCCTTGTAAAAGCTACTAGAAAAGGATGAAAAGTTTCTGTTCAATGAAGAGTGCATGAAAGATTTTGAGCTCTTGAAGTATAAATTGGCAACCACTCCAATCATTACCGCACCCAATTGGAGATCTCCCTTTGATCCCATGTGCGATGCAAGTGACGTTGCGGTAGGAGTGGTTTTGGGAAAAAGGGTGAACAAGATATTTCATCTGGTGTACTATGCAACCAAAACAATGAATGATACGCAGGTCAATTATACAGTCACGGAGAAAGAGTTGTTAGAAATTGTGTTCACCATGGAGAAATTTAGGCCTTATCTCATGGGTGCCAAAGTGATTGTTCACACCGATCACGCGGCACTCCGGTACTTGATGACCAAAAAGGACTCGAAAGCTAGGTTGATGAGATGGGTTTTGTTGCTTCAAGAGTTTGACCTCAAGATCATTGATAGAAAAGGAAGTGAAAATCAGGTAGCGAATCATTTGTCCCACTTAGAAGAGGAAGGGAGGCCCAAAGATGGTCCTGAAATTAATGATGCATTCCCGATGAGAAACTCCTCTCGGTTTCTTTGCATGGTATGCCTTGGTTTGCAGATGTTGCTAATTTCCTTGTTACCGTCATTGTCCCGTGTGAGCTCTCTTCTAACCAAAGGAAGAAACTCAAGCGAGACAGTTTGGATTATTATTGGAATGGGTCCTATTTGTTCAAGATTTGCAATAATAGGGTGATTCGTATATGTGTCCCAGAGGAGGAGCAAATGAGTATACTTGATGCTTGTCATTCCTCGCCCTATGGTGGTCATCACGGTGTGGTGAGAACTGCTTCCAAGGTTCTTAGCTGTGGATTCTATTGGCCAACTCTGTATAAAGATGCAAGTAACCTTGTCAAGAGGTGTGATGAATGTCAAAGAGCTGGGGGAATATCAAAGAAGGATGAAATTCCTCTCACTACTATTCTTGAAGTTGACATTTTTTACATGTGGGGCATAGACTTTATGGGGCCTTTTGTGAGTTTGTGTGGCAACACTTACATTCTGGTGGCGGTGGATTATGTTTCCAAGTGGGTTGAAGCCGTGGCTTTGCCCAACAATGAATCCCGGAGTGTGGTGGCGTTTCTCAAGAAAAATATCTTCACACGGTTTGGTACTCCTCGTGCAATTATCAATATGGGGGGTCTCATTTCTGCAATAGGGCATTTGACACTTTTCTTTCAAAGTACGGTGTCAATCACAAGGTGTCAACTCCTTATCATTAGTGGACAAGTGGAGATCTCAAACAGGGAAATCAAAAGCATATTGTCAAAAACTGTGAATGTAAATAGAATGGATTGGTCAAGGAAGCTCGATGATGAATTATGGGCTTATAGGACTGCACTTAAGACCCCAATTGGTACGTCTCTGTACCGGTTGGTGTTTGGAAAAGTGTGACATCTGCCGATTGAGCTAGAACATAAAGCCATGTGGGCCTTGAAGAGGTTAAATCTTGAGTGGGATGTTGCAGCAAATCTCCGGGTGGAACAACTCAATGAGCTAGATGAGTTCCGGTTTCATGCCAATTCAAGCTCATCATTGTACAAGGAGAAGATGAAATACTTGCATGACAAATATACCCGAAACAAGGAATTCAAGGAGGGTGATTTGGTCCTTCTCTTCAACTCCCCGTTACGTCTGTTTCCGGGAAAGCTTAAGTCCAAATGGAGTGGTCCCTTTGAAAAAGTGCATGTAACACCTTTTGGTGCTCTTGACTTGAAGAACAAAAATGGTGAAATCTTCCGGGTTAATGGGCACCGTGTGAAGCACTACTTGGGAAAGTTTGATGACAGCCACGTGGTGGCCTTGATCAAGTTCCAATGATGATGGTAACCTACGTCGTGCCACGACGTTAAATTAGGCGCTTCTTGGGAGGCAACCCAAGTGTTTTTTTTGTCTTTCTTTTTCATTTTTCTTCCTAGATTAGGCTTTATTTTGAACTAACTGCTTGTCAGATTTTTGTAGGAATTATTTGTACTGTGCAGGACTGATACTGGAAAATTTGGCTAAGTATGGAATTGGACCGCTGACCCGCTCAAAATTACGCGGTCAGTTGGAGCTATTTCGGGGGGGTGGGGGTGGGGGAGGGGCGTAAATGTGCAGCGAACACGGACTTGAAAAGTCCAAAATGGTGACTCTCTGAAGTTCACTCAGCGTTCGCAGTTGTTATTTCACGGTCAACGGTGCTTTCTTCGCGGTCGCACCTATTTTTCCGCTCTCAGGGGTGATGGTCAAGCAGCAGCTCATCTAAAATGCAGAAGCGCGGACAACGATGAAATTCCGCGGCCGTGCTCAGGTAGGTCGGTGGGCCCTTAGGTTTTAAGTATAAATAGGAGGGCCATCCTCCTTTTACACTTTTCGAACCCTCACTTCTCAAATACTCATAGCACTGTTCATCTCCTTCTCGTTTGCATCTAGAGTTCATCTCATTAATCAAGAGTTAATTTCTACAACAAATCAAACAAACGTTATTCTCAATTCTTTGTCTTAATTTTAGTTCTTTCTTTTTCTTTTTAGATAGTTTCAATTTTACTTTCTAATTAGGGTTACTACATGCTAGGAATCATAATCTTGCTAAATTGAAGATAAAATTGTTTGGCTAATTAATTATCACGCCTAATGGGGGATGGGGTTGTTCATTTTACCACCTAATTGCCAAATTTGTGTTAAGTGAAAAAAATCCTAGGTCATGAAATTTTCTTCAGTACCCGTATTATTTGAATTCCACGGACCACGGCCCAACTTACGCGGTCCGCGTTCATGTGTAGGTACTGAGCCAACTAATTTTCGCGGCCGCGATGATTTTTCCGCGGTCCACGATGGCCTTTCCACGGTCACGCTGATAATTACACGTACCGTACATCTAGGCTTCATAGAATCATGCAAATGGGTCCGCGGCCACGTTCGTTTTTACGCGGTCAATGTTTCTTTTTTCGCGGCCGCGCCTAGATTTGTGCGGTCAGCGATGCTTCAACTTCAGAGACTAGTTAGTATGAACCCCAGTCTCTCACGGTCGCGGCTCATTTTACATGGTCAGCGATGGCCAGTCAGCGGTCCACTGTTCTGTGAAATACAATGATCATTTATCTACCTTCATCTGATACTTGCTTGAAGAACACTACTAATGATCTTTCACTGATTGTGTATGTAGATAATGGTTAGATCTCGAGTTAGACTGGAAAAACAACAAGGGAGGGGAGATTCCTTTCGGGGTCAGGGGAGAAGGAAACAGACTGCTGCACCCATAGCTCCCAAAAGGATCATTGGGAATAAACAGACTCTCTGGAGGCGCACTCTAGACACTTCGGAGAACAGTGAATATGTCCCATCTCAGGATATTTCTGAGGGGGGAGCAGCTCAAACTCAACAGGAGGCACAATCCAAGCCCTGTCACCTAGTAAATGAACCTACCTCTTCATCCGGATCTGGCTCAGAAGGAGATAGTGACACTCCCACACCTCCTGCCCAAACTGCTGCAACTCCAGCCTCCACAGCAACCCTAGTGAATGTTGATAGTGATGATGATGTCCTGGATGACGGGATAGGGGTGACACCCAGACTGGGGGTTGGCGAGATCAAGTAACCCGGTAGTATGGCAAGACCGATTTGTCAGTGAGAAGGCCTACCACAAGTTCCGGGAATGATGTCCTCAAAGGTCACTCACACTTGAGAGGGTATTCATTGAGCGAGATCTTCTACCCCACAACCCCAATGTCAAGAGGAAATTCAATGAGAGAGTGGAGTGGAAGTTCTTCACCAGCAATCTACTGGAGGCCAATGCGTATTTGGTCAAAGAGTTCTATGCAAATATTGCCCACATTAAAAAGGCACATATTTGACCAAGGTCCGGAACCGGAAGATTCTATTTGATGACAAGGCTTTAAATGATTATGCTGGGTTCAATGATGAGGATGAGTCTCTCTATCTGGAGAAGGTGTCTCTGGATGAGTTAGCTCGCCCATGGCTTGCATCGGTGATAGCCATCCCTGGGACTACTCCAGTTTGGCTGACACCTGGAGTTCTGATCTTTAGGAACACCCTGAGCTTTGAAGCAAAGGGGTGGTCTACTTTTGTATGCAGCCGAATAGACCCTACCACGCATGACAGTGACATGCCGGTCTCCCGAGAAAGTATTGTGGGGGCTATCATGGCGGGGTTCCCGTTAAATGTGGGGAACATTATGTCCAGAGTTATCACCAAAACTATTGGCAAGGATGAGAGATCATATCCCTTACCAAACTTCCTCACCATGTTCCTAGAGGACTAGGGAGTAGAAGGAAGGGACTTTGACACGAAAATGAAGCCAAAAAGACCATTCACCTGGTACAGCCTTCAGGGTCCGGACAACCCCAAGTCAAAGACAAAAGCCACCACCTCCACTGGCCAGTCTGAAGAGCTAGGGGTAGTTGCCACTGGGACCGAGCCTTCCACTGCTGAGGGGTCATCTGCTGCCATGCCACATCCACCCTCCAGGCCATCTACTTCGATTCCTCCATCAGTGCCTTCTTCATCAGCTTACCCTCAGACTGCACTGAGGGTAAATCAGACTTTGGCCGGAATCAACAACTGGATGCAGGTAGCTACATCAAAGCTAACTGTCTTGTCCAGTGCCGTAGTAGCTCAGGCAGTTCCAGCACAGCTCCAGATGCCTCCATCAGTGGAGGAACCATTGAAGATTATTCTTGACAACCAGAAGAAGATTCTGGAGTCTCTGAGTAAGCATGAAAAAGTAATCAAGGAGTTGGGAAAACATGTGAGGAAAGTGAAGAAGGGTCAAGAAGAGTTGAAGAAGGAGGCGGCGAAGCTCACTTACGCTGGCGACATTCCTCTAGATCTCCTTATGGGAGAGACTTCCTCTGCAGTACAGACAGCACAGATGCCAGAGCTGGAGGCTGACAGAGAGTCGATGAGGAGAGTGGTGATTCCTCAGACGGATGACTTGGAGATTCAGCTGGAGGACCTCGAGGGAGGTGACGAGTCTAGCCAGCCACAGGACCCCATCAGTGACCCCATGCAGACAGAGGCCTCATAGGGAGTTTTCTTTACTCTCTATCTCTTCCCTATTCTCTATTTTTGCTTTTAGCATTGAGGAAAATGCTAATTCTTATTTGGGGGGCGTGGG
>ML418123.1:5038-15082 GCA_005239525.1 Nicotiana knightiana | reverse complement strand
GGGGGGGGGGGTGGCCTTATTTGGATATGATTTTGATTGGTTTGTAATATTTGATACTGTTTCTCTTTATTTTATACTTTTCATACTTTCATTTTTGTACTTTTCACTTTTGGTATGTATATAACTTTATCATTCCATGTATATATTCATCCCTATTTTGTGTATATTTGTTTCATCCCCCTGTTGTACATATTCAGTTTACTTTACGTATTTTACTTTATAACTTCTTTGGTAACTTTCCTTAATAGCTTAGCTTCTTATTTCATTTAGTAGCTTCTTTTTGAATTGTAGCTTCTTTTTACAATTTTTCGTGATCAATAAGCCTTCGGTTTTCTTAATGCCACAATTCTTTCCAAAGGTGGAATTTGTGTGAACCGGGTGGCTCTTCCCAACGATGGATGGTGTGAGAACCTTCTTAAGGGATTGAGTCTGTTTTCTTTTTGTTTTGATTTATAGTAGTAATGAATAAAAGTGGCTCAAGTAAGCTTCACTTGGCTCTAGTACATTTACCTTCGACCTCATGGTTAGAGACAAGTTTGTTGGCGAGATTAGCTTTAGTTGTGACCTTTAGAATCTTGAGTTGACCAAAACTATCATCAAGTGGTTTCTCTTAGCCATATGTGATCTTCAATCTTAGCTAGGGTTGTTGTGGGCCCTTGACTCTATTCTCTTTAAAAATCCGTCAGCTTGAGAGGTGAGGTTTTGAATTGCAAGTCCAAGTCTCGTGCCAACAAGTCTAGAACTTGCCCCGAATGTTTTTCTAGGCAAAATTTTAAGTGTAACTCGACTTGAGAAGTGATTATAGGCTCTCCTTGGTCCCATTTGAATTTGAAAAGTCCATAGCCTACCAGTATAATATCCTTAGTCATCCCTTTTGAGCCTAAGTCTTTTTCATTCAATAACCGAATTACAAGCCTTCATCCATTCTGTAATGACCCTCTCTTGGCACCCAATCTTTTGTTAGCATTCATGATGAACAAAAGTCAAAAACATAAGTTTGGGGAGAGACGAGGAATTTCAAAGTGATGAAAGATGCAAAGAACAAAAAGAATTGATGAAAAGGAAAGGCAAACAAAAGGATGAAAAGCCAAAACGAAGCATGTCAAAAGAAAAGTAAAGGTTTAAAGGATTCAAGAAAATAATGTTGAAAGGTCAGGAATGATGAAAAAAGGAGAAAAATGTTCGTCATATAGAAGAAAAGAGTGACAATGTGTCTCTCTAATTCCCCCAAGGAAGAAGAAAATGACTCAAAGAGTCAAGAAAGCATTGAATAGAATTGAGAGAGTGGAGTGCATAAGGAAAGATGATACTATCATAGCTCATTATATCCGACCTCGATCCAGAAATCCTTCATTACATCCCGCTAAAGCCATATAGGATTTCAAGTTGAGTGAGCTTAAATTAGTGGTGATTTACATGAGGCGCAAGCCTATGGTACTTAGAGTCGGACTTGTGACATTCTTTTGAGAGTGATGAGCGCACTTATTTACAAACTAGGTTTTGAGTGTCACATTCTATACGGTGAGATGAGCTCATGTAGAGTAGAGGAGAAGGAGTCTGGTATCCACAATGACTTACGTGAGTGAGCAAGTGTCCTTGATGAATTGAGTCAACTCTTGAAGCTCTTGTGTCACATTAGACCTATGAAACTCAATAAGTCATAGTATAATGTTGTTGATAATGCATTTGTGTTGAGGGTAATTGTTAGTTCCAATTGAAGTTTGATGAAGTCACCTTAGGACAACTGAAATTCTCTTTTCTTGTTCTTTTGGAGGTGGGAATTACCTTGTTTGCTTGAGGACAAGCAAAAGCTTAAGTTTGGGGGAGTTGATAACTAGGGATTTTAGCCTATTACTTGCTCTCTTTTGCTTAGCTTTTGGATCAAAATTGCGTTAAGGTATTCCCGAAAACTGACTTAAGGTGCTTACTTGCAGGTTTTGGTCAAAATGAGCAAAGAAGCCTAAATAAACTCAAAAAGGAGTTAAAATTGCACAAGCCCAAATGATGGAACTGAGCGCGCACAGTGGTGATATTACATGGCCGCGTAAGTACCTCCCTTGAGGCAGCCACAAATACGTGGTCCACAAAATTAAGGTTCAGAGAAGCTGCAGTCAAGTGCAAATACTGCTGCTCACTGCGCTATAAAAGCACGACCGCGAAACTTGTGGCGCGGTTGCGACAGGATTTACACTGACAACGTTGATTGAGATTCAGAGAGTTTGCAATCTTGGCTCAAACAAATAATGCGGCGCGCGTCTAAAATACGCGTCCGCGAATTTACCAGATGCGGACGCGGTGGAAATTCCGCTGGTAGTGAGATAAGAGGTTCAGGGAGTTTGCAAGTAAAGCTAAACTGAGGAACGCGGTCTGCAAACATTTTGCGCGGCCACGATTTAAGCCAACGCAGACGATATTGTATTTACACGGTCCGCGAAACATACTCCAGTCCAGAGCCAAATGAAGAAAAACACAGACCACGCTCGTTATTGCGCGGCCACAAAACTACAAGTGAGGAGGCTCTCAATTTTACGCTAAAAGCAAGACCTCCGTAAGGGCATTTTTTCCAGTAATCTCAATTGTGTATAAATAGATCTTTTTCACATTTTTAGGTCAAGTTTTGTATTAGGGAGCTCGTGAACAGCCATATTTTACCACTTTGAGTAATTTTAGAGTAGATTTAGCTTACATCTTTAGATTTTCTTCTTGTGTTTGAATTTTGTGGCTTATATTATATCTCCATCTTTGATTTCTACCATTATTATGAGTAGCTAGACCCCATAGCTAGGGTTGTGACCCAACCCTAGTGTGGTATTTAATGGGTCTATAATTTTAAGGCTTCATTGTTTATGGGTTAGTGATATCTAACTTATTTCATGCTTTAACTGTAGAATTGGTGGTTGCAAACACTGATTCCTGCCTTTTTTGACTTAGGCTCTTCTTGAGAAAGAGGGCCCAAGTCTAGGAAAAATAGGCTAGCAAGGAATTAAGGTGAATTCAAGAGATTGATAGCCCCAATTAAAGGGTTAAACCTAGAGATAGTAATACCCGACTTGGCCAATTTCACTTACATTGCTTGAACACCCATTTGGGCTTGAGAAAGCCAAATTGGGCAAAGTCACTCAAACTACCGATAGGTATAGAGTGAGTATATATGTGTGAAGGTTATATCACGACCCCAATCATAACAAGCTAGTCCTAGACTCTCGACCTCATTAGATACTCGCCTAGGCGGAAGTCACTTCCCTAGTGCCTTTTGTCCCTTGAAAAACTCTCACAAAAATATTGTAGTTAGATTACTCTTTAGTATTCACTAGTATAAAAATTAGAATAGAAACAATCCCAATCATGGTTAGAAGTGCAATTAGAAACAACACACACAGCTACATTAGGTAGAAACCCAACTCCCAACCAATATTAACTCCCTGTGGATATCGATCCCGACTTATCGGGTAAAACTGCATCGACCTCTCCTCGCTACTTTATAGTGGTGTAGGGTTGGAACCGATCAAATGCCTTTTGACTAAATTCATTGTCCATTCCATTATTTGTTTTTCTTTGAATCCCTTTCGGTCTAACTCTGTTCCGAAACATAGACAAAGAAGGTATGGCAAGACTGATTGATAGGGTTCTCGCTTGATACGAGCTAATATGAAAAAAGGTACCTAGCCTGGGCAGGGGCATCAAGTCGTATCCGATTGGCCATGGTGGCCGATGCTTTTAAATCAAAAACTCTCAAAAGAAGAAAACCAAATTGAAGTGCCTATAAGGGTGAAATGAAATTGAAAAGGTTAAGTCTCAAGTGGCTAACCGTCTTGGAAAAGTTTGAAGAGCCAAAGGTTCCCCAATGCTCTGAAGTTAAGAAGTGAAAGAAGGAAATCTGATTGAAATGCCCATAAAGGCAAAATAAAGTTGTAAAGGTTAAGTCCCATGCGATTAACCGTCATCGTGAATTTTTGGAAAATCCAAGGGTTCTGCGGGGCCATAAATGAAATCGGCCTTCAGGAAACAACAGTTGCAGTTGAAAGTATCATCAAAGAAGCCAGGTCGAGATCAAGTGATTGAAACACTCAAGACCGCCAAACCAACCACCATTTCAAACTGACAACTTGTTCTTTGTTTCAACCATATGAAATAGGTGTAATCCAAAGCAACCTTGCAAGAAGCAGGTGCAACTAAAAAGAAACCACGCGGAGACTGCAATATCTCTGCAGCAGCAACAACCCCAAAAAGGGAAATTTTCTCCAAGTTCTTTCCCGCATTTTACTCATTCTCTAAAAATAATAAAGAAAGTTTGAAATCATGGTAGTATAGGGTCTCCAATCCCTAGCTGCATTTTCCCAATACAGGGCCTCTACTCCCTAATTGAAGTTATTTTAGACAAAAAATCTCCACTCCCTAGTCTCTTTTCCAACATAGGGTCTCCACTCCCTAGTTGAAGTTATTTTAGACATTGGTTATCTACTCCCTAGTCTATTTTCCAACGTAGGGTCTCCATTCCCTAGTTAAAGTTGTTTTAGACATAGGGTCTCCACTCCTTAGTCACTTTTTCAACATAGGATCTCCACTCCCTAGTTAATGTTTTTAGACATAAGGTCTCCACTCCCTAGTCTGTTTTTCCAACATAGGGTCTCCACTCCCTAGTTGATGTTTCTAGACATAAGGTCTCCACCCCCTAGTGTCATTTCCAAAATAGGGTCTACACTCCCTAGTTGAAGTTATTTTAGACATAGAGTCTCCACTCCCTAGTCACTTTTCTAACATAAGGTCTGCACTCCCTAGTTGATATTTTTAGACATAGGGTCTCCACTCCCTAGTATGTTTTTCCAATATAGGGTCTCCGCTCCCTAGTTGATGTTTCTAGACATAGGGTCTTCACTCCCTAGCCTCTTTTCCAACATAGGGTCTCCACTCCCTAGTTGAAGTTATTTTAGACATCTCCACTCCTTAGTCACTTTTCCAACATAGGGTCTCCACTCCCTAGTTGATTTTATTTTAAACATAGGGCCTCCACTCCCTAGTCACTTTTCCAACATAGGATCTCCACTCCCTAGTTGATTTTATTTTAAACATAGGGTCTACACTCCCTAGTCGCTTTTCCAACATAGGGTCTTCTTTCCCTAGTTGATCTTATTTTAGACATAGGGTCTCCACTCCCTAGTCTCTGTTTTCTTTGGGTACACCATTCCTGCCCTTTTTTATTGCTTTCAATAATGAAGTAGTATAGAGTTTTATTACAAATAACTCATGAAATTTTCCTAGTGAAAACTGGGGCATAACAATTTTGTTCGTTTGTTTTGGTGCATGAGCAGGTTATACCTTGAGGCACAGGATTCGTAAAAGAAGACGTCTCGATCAAAAGAAAAGAAGTGAATTCAAAGTGCAGAAGCCATAAGCTCTGCATGTCCCGTCTTGATTCGAAAAGCTGAAGAAGAATGAACTAGCATCTTCAGCTAGCAAGCATCAAGATTCAGATAAGAGTCTTAGTGAAGAACTAGACAAGATTCAAGATCAAGATTCAAAAGACTCATAGATAGGAATCTTGTAACTCATAGATGATAGGCTTAGTTAGTTTCTTTTTCATTTTGATTTTGGTGTAATAAGGAGCTAACAAGCAGCAACAGCAACAACATCAATAAAATCACAGTTTTTCGGTAGTCCCAGCTACCAAAATTTCCAGAATTATACTGACTTGATTCCTTTATATCCGAGGATATGTAGGCAACCTCTGCAGCAAGGTTCGGTCAAACATTTTCAAAGTGCTTTTGAATGAAGTGTCGAACGGGCAAAAATCGCTCGTAATTGCTCACTTTATCTTTGCCCGAAAACTCTTCATGTTTCCAATAAAATAGGGACAGCTGTGAGCACGTGATTTTTGCTAACGAAAAATACTCCAAAATCCATAAATTATAGATTTTTTCTAATTATTTTTAATTTTATAGAATTTTAGGAATTTCTTGTTAATTAACTATTTGCATTTAGTTACACATTCAATATCTTAAGATCATAGAAAAACACCAAAAATATTTAATATTGCATTGCATAGAATTTTAGATCTTAATTGCATTTAGAACCTAATTACCTGAATTAATACATTATTAAACAATAATCACTAAAATACCATGGGCTCTTAGCTTTTAGTTTTAAATCACTAATTTTCTTTCATTAGTTTTAGGTTAATAAATTATTTAAATATTAGAAATAGTGAGTAGGATAATTTTTCAAATTAGAATTAAGTTAGAATCTAATTAGAATTTTAATTAAATTTGTAGAATTTAGAATGAAAGAAAACAAAGAAAAAGAGAGTTTTGTTGGGTCTTTTGCAAACTGGGCCAAAAGCAAGCAATGGCCCAATGCTATCCAAAATCCACCCCCAGCCCAGACCCTTTAAAAAATCTGGTACATCCCCTCAAATAACCAAAACGGCATCGTTTTGGTTGCATCAATTCTTGGACGTTAGTTACCCATCATCCAACGGCTCGGAACTGATCAAGATCTCCCTTATAACTGTCCTAACCTCTCAAACCCTAGACTCGTCATCCTCACCTCACTTCTCTTTCATTCGCCGTCGTCCGCCACCCACCGCAAATCGCCTGTTGCGGCGGTTGGTCTCCAAACTCCCTCAAATTTTAACCACATAACCTCCTTCATCCCCTCCCTCCAAATCCACCACTATTTTCTCCAAAAAATAAATCAGTCTTTCCGAATTAGAGATCTAAGAATAAAAATTCAACCTTTTTTTTACCCATTTTCTAATTTCTTCCTAAATTGGTCTTGGCATTGAGATACACGTGGACTGATTACTCTTGATAAGAGGAGTCATTTGATTTTGTCTCAAACTGATCTCATGGTAGTCGAACTCCGGGCAAGTGACTACCGACTGCCCAGTGCTCTAAATCTTCGCCTCCTTTTCTTTTCGGTAAATGATAAAAATTATGACATAAAGCACTAGCCGTTCGAAGAAATTCCGGGTAGTGTTCATGTTACAATTTCCATTATTGGCTGAAATTTTTGCTCGTCGGGGTTTGATTGATTTGTCATTATTCTGCCTTCACTCATCAGAATTTTTCCAACCAAAGGCCCATTAACAAAGAAGCCCAAAGAGAGTATTGGGTATGTTGGCCAGATGGCCCAGTTTTCTGGTTCTATTTGAAAGGTAAATAATAGGGTTTTAAGCTCAGGGAATCTTTTCATAACTTCTTAGGAAAGTTCTGAAAAAATGAAGGGAGGGTTGATTAAGCAAATGGTACAAAAATTGGGGTCTAAAGTGAGCAAAGGCAGAATTGGGGAGGGGTGAGTTTGAATTTGGAAAATCTGATTTGTTGCCCTAGCAAGACTATTATAAATACACATTTTTAGGATAGCAAAGGATCAAGGGGAATTTTACACACGGCAGAAAATCTCACTCTAAAATTCATTCAAGTTTTGGTAGAGAAAATGTTTCAGAACTTGAGCTTCTTTAAGTCTTTTTCTGGAAAAAAAACATAAAAAAAAAAAAAAGGAAATCTCTTAGTATCGCTCCATTTCTTCTGTTTCTGGCCATTCCAGGATTATTTTTTGCTGTCGAGTATTTTCTGGGATTCGACAGGTGATCAAAATTTTCAGAGATGTGATTGATTGTTGGCTTATTTGCTTAGCTCCACCTCTTAGTTTCAGATCCTTGTTTGGTTTATCTAGCTGATTTGTCCACATTTAGGTATGTTTTTACATTCTGTCAACCTCTAGTGAATCATGAATGAAAATCTTACTGGTTCATGTTCTGATTCCGTTCAAGTTCATAGATCTAGCATGTCTAATTGTTGAATTAGTTTGAATTTCCCTCTTTGCTAAGCTTTGAAACTATCAGTATGTTAAATTAGATACCTGAGTTGTTAACTGTTAATGGATAATTTGATGGTTATTATTGATGATCATTTCATTTCTAAGATTACTGATTCATGCTTGAAATGATATTATCAAGTCAAGTTAATCCTAATCGTTGTTTTATGATGAAATTTTTGTTGGTTGCTCCTTTCTTTTTCACGAAATTCAATTAAATAAATATAGATCTGTATCAACCTAAAATGATCTTGATTTCTTTTATGGTTATATATGTAATCTTGTCTATAGATGTGCTAGTTTTAAAAATCCCTTTTGTGAATTAATTTGATGGGGAATGGCCACTGTTAATATGAGGTCATTGGGTCAGGACCAATCACAAAGGCTTTTGGATCCTCTGAATAGAAAATGAGAAATTTTCACAAACCACTATTATTTAGTAGTTATTAGCTAGTTGTAGCTACCATTTACTATATTACTTCCTATAGCTATGTTTTCATATTTTTAGAGGGTATTTGATGTATTTAAGCTACTGTATTAATAAATACAGTAGCATTTATAGGCGTGAAACAGAGGATTACAGCTAGACAGATTTTTGTATTCGAGTGTATTCGATTGTATTCATGGCGTGAAACATGGGATTACAGCTGGATAGATTATTGTATTCGACTGTATTCACGGCGTGAAACAGGGGATTACACTGTTTTTAAACGGAAAATGAATCAATTAACATAATAGACTCCTAATTCAACAAACTCAATTATAACACACAAATTTTGTATTTCCAGTTATAAAAAAGATTCTCAACCGAAAAACACCCCAAAAACATAACAATCTTCAGAGAAATTATATAATACATCTGAATACATAAATTATATTAATTAAAAAATATATAAAAATACATTCATGGAATATAGCGAGATCGTGAATACAATGAAATACATAGAATACAACGGGATACATTGAAATACATTGAAAAAAAAGACAATGAATACAATGAAATACAGCGAGACACAGAATAGACTCTTAATATAACTCAACAAACTCAATTATAACACACAAATTTTGTATTTCCAGTTATAAAAAAGATTCTCAACCGAAAAACACCCCAAACACATAGCAGTCTTTAAAGAAATTATATAATACATCTGAATACATAAATTATATTAATTAAAAAATATATAAAAATACATTCATGGAATATAGCGAGACCGTGAATACAATGAAATACATAGAATATAACGGATATATTGAAAAAAAATACAATGAAATACAATGAAAAAAAAGACAATGAATACAATGAAATACATGGAAATACAGCGAGATACAATGAAATACATGAACTATCAATATCGTCAGAGAACATGTCGGACTATACCAGATTGGGCAGAACCCTAGAACGACGAAGAGAAGAGGAAGACGGTGATTTATATAGAGTTTTGCTTCTCGTGATACAATGGGCCAAATTTTTTGACTCGAAACGCCATTGTTCATCGGCCGGATCTGGCCGTTCAGAAAAAACTCGTCGGCAGAGCCCATGGATCCACCCGCGGCGGCGCCGTCGGTAGTAATCCTAGCGGAGAAGTCGAAATCTTCGGAAGGAGAAGAAATTGAAGTGCAAAAAACATCTTCTTCACACTAGTAGTTGACAAAACGAAGTGCATAGGACTCGCCGGAGCACTGTATTTGAAGCCACTGTGTTGTTGGCCACGACCTGGACTTGAAGGAACACTAATGTATGGAGTGGAATCATGGTTTCGATTTGTATTTGGGAGAATCGTGGTTGTATTCATGGAGAAGGACTGGAGTTGAGAGAGAGAGGGTGGAGAAAAATCTGAAAGAATGAGAGAGAAAAATAATACAAGGCATATTTTATGGCTATAAAAATCAAAAGGTAGTTATGGAATATAATTTTTTAAAAGGGTATTTATTTAAAATAAATACGGTATCAACCTTTGCTAACTAATCCATTGAAAATCGGGCAATTTGCAGCCATATCCTACATAGCAGCCACATTTTAACCTATACCCTATTTTTAAAAATTATTGATTTGGTAGCCAGCTGACAAAAAATTTGCACTAATATTACCATTCTACCCCTGACATAACATATAAAAATCACGCACCTCCGTCTCTTCTCATATTTGAATCACGCACAAAACACTTCACCGATCCTCCTCCATCACTCTGTCTCTTCTCATATGTCCTCTCCCAAACCAGAAATTTGAAT
>ML418122.1:0-16679 GCA_005239525.1 Nicotiana knightiana | reverse complement strand
CCAAACGCCCCACTAACGCCAGGGACAGCCTGGCTTTAGGGGCCAAACGCCCGGCTAACGCCCGAGTGTTTCCTTTTCGACTCTTAAGTGTATTTTTGATGTATTTGCATCCATTTAGCTCGGTTTCCATCTCCAATGCACCTACACATGAAATAAACTCCATTATACACATAAAAATGTATCTTTATCATTAACGCACATAAAATGTAGGGCATATAACATGTTAAACCATGAATTCTAGCCTCGCATCAATTACATGCATACACTTGATGTATATATTACTAAGTCTTCTTCATTCTCACAGGTTTGCCCAAGACCACCGAGCTCAAGTCATTGGATGAGGACGAGGATCCGTCTTTGCTCGCTGAACCCTCCGCTTCGGGACAACCCGGGGCTGCCGCAAGGGAGGAGGAAAAAAGAATAAAAGGAAATCCTCGGGCTCCCTAGATGCCGAGGTGAAGAAGAAAGGGGTGGCCATCCGGGTCCAGAAAAAAAAAAGTACCAAGTCCAGGGTACCGGACTATGATTCACTCTACCGGCTCAAGGAATATCTTGAGGATGACGACTTTGAGTTCATTGCTCATGAGTCGACCCTCAACAAGGGGGAGAAGGTGGAAACCAGGAAAGGTGACCACAAGGTCGATCCCACTCTAGCTCGGGAACCATAGGGAGAGACGGAGGCTACAACCTTCTGAGAAGCCACTCCTGTCCCGAAGGAGGTAGCTGGTGTCATTGACATCGCGGAGACGTCGTCCTGTACTGAGTCCATGCTCGAAGAGGTTCAAGTTGATAAATAGAAATCAAATGAGACGGCGCCGGATCCAGATGATGCCCTCAACATGTTATTTGATGGCATGGACATGGACGCATTGGAGGACTTCTCCAAGGCTTGGTCACCTGGAGGTCCCAAAAAAGAATGTGCCATTGAGAGCGGGCAAGTCGAGCTCGTTCCCGAAACTAGTGAAGCATTTCTTTGCCCTGGGTGTGGACCCCGACCATAAGAGAATGGTATTCTTACTATCCTGGTGGATGCCCGGGCCCTCTCTGCTCCAGTCCGCATAGCCAACTACCTTCGTTGCCTGGTGACCGATAAGGACTAGGCAAATAAAGTAGGCACGTCGAGCCTCTTCAACAAGGCGGAATAGGCATTGAACCGGGTAAGACGTCTATCCTTTGTTGCAAATTTTTTCTCCGCATATTCTAATGACCTTATTGTTTTTCAGGCTTCAATGGATCATCATGAAAGATTCATTCGGTCTCCCTTGGAAATCAGTCAGCTTGAGTTTGAGCTTAAAGAGCAGATCCGGAAGAACGACATGTACAGAGCTCCCAGTGAACAACAAGTTGAGGCCCTCAAGGACCTCTCAATTATCCGAGGCGAGCTGGAAAAGGCTCAGAAAGAGGGCCTCATTTATGAAGCGGGAGCACGCCGACCTGGTCGAGAAGGTAAGGATCTTTGAGGCTAAAACCTAGAAGCTACTCCTGGTGACTAACAACACAACTTTTCATGTCCAAGAGAAGGTAGACGTGATCGACCAGCTTCGGGCTGAGATGGATGAGGTCAAGGCCACGACAGAGGCGTGGAAGGGCAGGATGGACTTGTTGGCTTCAGAAAAAAAGGTTGTAAAAGAGGAGCTGACATCGATAAATAACCAAATCCGGTTGGAAAAGGACAAGGCCAACAAGTGGTCTCGGCTAAATGATGAACACTGGGCACAACTGAACTCAGCCATCATGCAACGGGATGCCCTCAACCAAGAATATAATGCACTGAGTTCTAAGTTGGAGGAACCTTCTATTGATTCCTCCGATGTCGAGGAAATGCTGGCCTAGTATAAGGCTGATGTGGAGATAGCTGAGGCCCGCTTAAAGATGAAGAACGAGTACGTAAAGCAAAAATACCGGAGAGAGACCCTCGAGAAGATCCATTCCCGAGGTTTTGACCTGTCGGCCGAGATTGAAGAAGCCAAGATACTTGAGGCTGAGGCAAAGGAACTCTATGCACCTGAGGGTTCCGAGGGTTCTGGTGACGAGTCGATCCCCGTTGAAGACCAAGCATAAATGCCTTAGTTCTTTTTTAGTTTTTAATGGTATATTTCTCTTTTGTTTATTTTGAGACTGTTTTGTCGTGCCTTTGTAAATATTTTTTGAAATATAAAAAGTTTCCCTCTTTTGCAATTACCGCATCTTTAATTTCCATCATCTATTTGCAATTTTTATATGCACATCGTTTTAAATGCCTTAGCATAAAATCCAATATAATCTAGAGTATCTGTTCTTTGGAGGTCTGAATGAGACCCGATTTCGATGGCAACTCTGGGTTACTCGTGGGTTCGATATTTCTCTAGGATCGAAGGCTTTTAAGATGCTCAAGTGTGTTAGACGATTTTTTTGCCTAGGGTAACCTTTTAATAGGTTTTTGACTATGTGTAAAGGCCTTGCATTATTCGTACGGAATTCAGACGTCTCCAAGCCATTTCAGGGTGGTCGTAGCCTTTCGTATTTGGGCACTGTCTAATAGGTTTGGTGCCTCCGAGATTCGATAACCCTGGTCGTCTGGATTTTTTTATAGGACGATAATCTATGAGTAGGGGTAGCCCGTGGGCTTTAGGATTTAGGATTCACCGTGAAGCATCAAAGAAGCGATATGCATAGTAATAAAGTAAAAAGGAAGCATAGATTCCTTTAATTGTTTTATATGTAAAGTACATATATAGAGGCCTATAGGCCTTATGCCGTGGCTAGAGTGCGCTAATGGGCATGGTTCGTGTGACCGTTTGACCCTTACAAATGAATCCTAATTACTAAGCCTTGGCTTTTGACATATAAAATTTTCCCTTTATAAGAATCTTAACCTAGGGGTGATGGCCCCGGTATTTGAGGCCGAACTTGTGAGGGCTCGGATACCGTTGATTCGGTGCAAATGTTCATTAATTTTGGTTTAAGGCCAGTTTTCAAAACTAAGGTATCACATTTTATTGTTGCCTCGTTAAAAACCTTGCCGAAAAACCATTTTCGAAACAAAATCGGTTCAAGGAAAAAAGAGTACAACACGTGCTTTCAGACCTAATAGTCATATTCGTCCTCGGCCGAGTAACTACAAACATTAGCCCATAATATAACTAAATTAAAAAGGAATAAAGTTCGTACCTTAAAAGTAGTATCGCTTTAAGTGTGCAACATTCTAGTTGTTTGATAGTTGTACACCATTTTTCGATTTGAGTTTATACGAGCCTTTGCCGGTTATTCCGACGAAGCGATATGGTCCTTCCCAATTCGGGCCCATTTTCCCTTCATTTGGGTTCCTGGTGTGTAGTATTACCTTTCTCAATACCAAGTTCCCGACTTGAAAATGTCGAAGGTTGGGTCTTTGGTTGCAGTAGCTTCCTATTCGTTGCTTCCCGGGCGGCCAACCGGACCAAGGATGGCTCCCGCCTTTCAACCAACAATTCCGTGCTCGTGGTCATGGCCTCGCCGTTAGACTCTTAGCATACGGGAACCCTAGGCTCGGTTCCCCTTCCTCAACTGGCATTAAAGCCTCCGCTTCATATACCAGAAAGAATGGAGTCGCCCCGGCACTTGACTTCGAAGTCGTACGATATGTCCACGGGACTTCGGGCAAGATTTTCTTCCACTTTCCTTTAAAACCGGTCAACCTCTGTTTCAGGTTTTGGAGTATCATTTTGTTCTTCTCCGCTTGCTTGTTCCCACTAGGGTGGTAAGGTGTTGATAATATCTTCTTGATCTTGTGATCCTTTAAAAACTTACTTACCTTGTTGCCGATGAATAATTTTCCATTGTATCAAACAATCTCAGTTGGTATCCCAATCGACATATTATGTGATCTCAGATGAAGTCGATGACTTCTTTCTCTCGGACCTTCTCGAACGCTTGAGCCTTGATCCATTTGGAAAAATAATCGGTCATGAATAGTATGAATTTAACCTTATCGGGTGCCCATGGAAGGGGACCAACAATGCCCATTCCTCACTTCATAAATGGCCATGGTAACAGGACCGGGTGGAGTAACTCTCTCAATTGATGAATCATCGGGGTGCGTCTTTGGCACTCGTTGCCTTTTTGCATGAAGTCTTTCTCATCCTTCTTCATTTCATTCCAGTAGTATCCAACTTTGATTAGCTTCCTATCTAAGGATTCTTCCCTTGAATGGTTCCCACAAGTGCTCTCGTGCACTTCTCTCATGACATATTCAGTCTCTCTCAGCTCTAAGCATCTGGATAGTGGGATGAAGAAGGATCTCCTGAACAATGCTCCTTTGACTAAGCTAAATCTGGCAGCCTTGGTACGCAAGGCTCTCGATTCCTTAGGATCCGAAGGCAATTTTTCCAGTCTTCAATTAGTCTATGTACTTGTTTCTCCAATCCCAAGTCAAACTTGTTGAGTTTACTTCGCATGACCTTCTTCGACCATCGAGTTCATCAGTTGTACCACTGCCCCTGAGCTGAATTCATCGTAGTCGACATACGACCCCAAGTTGGCCAAGGTCACCTGCAAATTGGCCAAGTACATATGCATCCATTCTTCCTTTACTTCGAACATTCCGTTGACTTGATTTACGATGAGTAAGGAGTCGAATTTGGATTTGATCACTTCAGCCCGAGGCTCTTAGCTAGTTCTAGACCTGTAATCATGGCCTCATACCCTACTTCATTGTTAGTAAATTTTACAGTTCTAATAGATTGCCTAATTACGCTTCCCCCGGGTGATTTCAAAATGATACCGAGCTCGGACCTCTTCGTGTTGGAGGAACCGTCTATGAATATGATCCTAATTCCCGAATTAGCCCCGGAGGAGAGTAATAATTACTTTTCGACTTCGGGTATTAAGGCTGGCGTAAACTCGGTCACTAAGTCTGCCAAAATCTGAGATTTTATGGCAGTTCAGGGTCGGTACTCGATATCGTACCCGCTAATCTCCACGGCCCATTTGGCTAACCGACCCGAGAGCTCAGGCTTATGCATGATATTTCTCAGCGGGTAAGAGGTTACGACACATATGGGTTAGCACTGAAAGTATAGTTTTAGCTTCATGGAAGCGCTTAGCAAGGCGAGCGTTAACTTTCTAGGTGAGAATACCTTGATTCGAAATCTCCTAGGGTTCTACTCACATAGTAAATAGGAAATTGTGTATCTTCATCCTCTCGGACTAAGACACAACTTACTGCCACCTCGGAAACCGCCAAGTAGAGGTACAACTGTTCGTTTGCCTTCGGAGTGTGCAGAAAGGAAGGCTCGACAAGTATAAGTTGAATTATTCTAAATCTTGCTTGCATTCCGGATTCTAAGAAAAATTCTTCTTCTTTTTCAGTGGTGAGAAGAGCCGATGGCTCTTGTCCGAGGGCCTCGAGATGAACCGGTCCAATGCGGCTATACGCCTTGTCAGTATTTGACCCACCTTGACATTGTCCACTATGGTGATGTCCTCTGTGGCCTTTATTTTGTTGGGGTTGATCTCTACCCCCTGATTATATACCATGAACCCGGGGAATTTGCCCGAACCGACCCCAAATGCGCAATTCTTCGGGTTTAGCTTCATGTTGTATTTCCTTAGTATGTTGAAGGTTTCCTTAGTATTGTGTTTCCTCAATATAAACTTCCATTTTGTTTCCTTATTTGTTCTTCAAACATCCGGTTTACTAGGCGTTGGTAGGTGGCACCCGTATTCTTTACTCCAAACGACATTACGTTATAGAAGTAGGTATCGAATTTGGTTATGAAATAAGTCTTTTCTTTATCGTAGGGGTCTATCCAAATTTGGTTGTATCCAGAGTAGGCGTCGAGAAAACTGAGTATCTCGTACCGAGCCGTTGCGTCGATCATTCGATCGATGTTAGGCAAAGGGAAAGAGTCCTTTGGGCATGCTTTGTTTAAGTCTTTATAATCCAAACACATCCTTAATTTATTTACTTTTTTAGGTACTACCACTACGTTAGCTAACCAATTCGGGTATTTAAATTCCCAATGGATCCTTGATGAACGCGTGTTTGATCTCGGACAATGGTCTCCTCTTTTGCTTAACCGGATGAACTTCCGGTCCAAACTCAGCTTATGTGTGGTTACCTTCGGTAGGATCCCTGTGATGTCAAGATGGGACCAAACGAAACAATCGGTGTTATCTTTAACAAAATCAATAAGTTTTTTCCTTACCTCAGGGGTTAACCCCGTGCCCAGGTATACCTTTCGATCCGGTAGATGCTCGATTAATATGACTTGCTCCAACTCTTCAATCGTTGATTTGGTGGCGTAGGTATCATCAGGAGATATGAATGACCTCGGGATGCCGTAATCATCCTCACCGTCTGCTCCTCGTTCTTCCTATTTCTCCAGTTCGGCTAAGGCTGGTATCAGTGATTGTTATTTAATCTCTTCCCTTTTGGTCAGTTCTGCTTTCCTTCATGTTGAAACCGTGGGCACCGGGATCACTTTGGCAATAGCAAACATTTCCCTTGCGACCGATTGTTCTCCATAGACCTTTTTGACTCCCCATGGTGTGGGAAATTTAGTGCCTAATGCAAGATCGAGGGTACCTCCCTCATGTTTTGTGCGTACGGCCCCGAAAATTTTTGCTAAGCCATATAGTATTTCGGGGTGCCAGGTAAACTAATTAAATATTATATGTGCTTTAAATATGATTTAAATGAATTGGATGTGGTGAATAAGTGTATGAGTCATATAATAAGTGATGTGATGTCCAAGGGGAAGCCTAAGCCTAAGCCTAAGCCAAATGGGAAAATTTCATAACAGGCTAAAATTCCAAAGGTATTTGCACCAGTCCACACTTTGAACGAGCATATTTAATTATATATAAGGTATTATGTGATGAATAACCTATCAAATTAATTTTCTCCAAGTCTAGTTTCCAACGCTTCAAACCATTTTTCATTTGGACATTCCTACACAAAGTTATGATCCAATTACCTAAGGCTGGATTTGCGACCATTTTTGCGATCGCGAAATGACTATGCGGACCGCATTTGTGTCGCATAATGGGGCAGAATCGGGCAAAGCTATTATGCTGCCACATGTTGATTATGCTATAGCATAGTTGATTATGCTGTCGATTATTCTATAGCATAATGATTATGCTGCAAGAATGCTGCCCACATGTTGATTATGCTATAGCATAGTTGATTATGCTGTCGATTATTCTATAGCATAATGATTATGCTGCAAGAATGCTGCCCACATGTTGATTATGCTATAGCATAGTTGATTATGCTGTCGATTATTCTATAGCATAATGATTATGCTGCAAGAATGCTGCCCACATGTTGATTATGCTATAGCATAGTTGATTATGCTGTCGATTATTCTATAGCATAATGATTATGCTGCAAGAATGCTGCCCACATGTTGATTATGCTATAGCATAGTTGATTATGTTGTCGATTATGCCATAGCATAATTGACTTCGGGGGTCATTTTTGGAACTTTTCATATCCGAACCCACTTTGATAAATAATCTTTGGGGCTTCATTTGGGACTATTTTTACACTAAATCTAGAGAGAGGTGAGAGCATAGAGAGAGAAAGAGGGAACCTAGCCTCCTAATTATCAATCTTGCACAAATCCTAAAGAATCAAGCTTGCTAATCTCTAGGTCACTATCTTCCGGGTAAGTCCTACTTCTAATATTTTATATGTGATATTATGAGATCAAAAATGTAATGTGGGGTTAGAAATAGGCCATGCATGTGATTAACTTACCATAACCTAGTAAAGGGAAGTGAGTTAGAGTTATCTTTCACTAAAAAGGGTTTATTAATATAAGGGATCACATAGTCTTTGATAAAATTCCCAAATGAGTTCATGATTCCTAATTCAAAGTTTAAACATTTCATCTTGTAAATTATATGGAAGGCGATAGAAGGTCCGGTGGTTTGAAAATAGATATTAAAGGGAAATTCTGACTCGAGGTATGTATGGCTAACTTTAATCTTTGTAGAGTCACCTTGTTGGTGTCCGAGCATTTGGTATGAGTTTCTTGATTGAGCATATGTGAATTGATTGTTCTAGTGTGTTGAGACATAAGATTCTATTCTCTGATTGTACTAGTTGAGTGCCATGCCACCATGCTATATGAGATTGTGAAAAGGGTGATTCCTTGTGCTTACTCTATCATGTGAAAAGCTCGTTAACTGTTGAATACACCGGTATGAAAGGATGTACTACCAAACAAAATAAATGATAACGAATCCAATTATTGAATGTATGCTATGTAGTAAATAATGGAAAAGAAACGTGTATAAACTAATTGAGCTATATGTTGATGGCATACCATATATGACTCACTGTTTGATAAAGATTTATGTGGCCTTGATTGCATATGGTTACTTGGTTGTTACGAATGAATACCCTTGATGATGAGAATCTTTGTGATTGAATTGTTGGTTGATGTTGCTATTAATTACATTGTTGAACGTATCAAAGTGATAAAGGATGTGTAGCAAATGATGAAAGTAAATATGGACTGATTTTATTGAGTTAAATGATTGTGGCAACACCATCTATGAATTACTGATTGGCAAGGATCATTGTGCCTTGATTTCACATAGTTATTGGTTGATATGAACTTATGTTCTTCATGATGATCCTTGTGATTAAATTGTTGGTGGTTGTTGCTGTGAAATGTGATTGTACCATGGGATTGGGTTGCGCGCTAAAACACTAAGTAATAAGGGTGGAGAGGCAATAAGGGTGAGATGTGACTGTACGGTGGGATCAGGTTGCGCGCCACAACAGATGAAAAATTGAAATGAGTAACTGTGAAACCTTCATTTATGATTTTCTGTATTTTTGTGTGGTATTTGCTTGGTATCCCTGACTGTCCTCTATTTGTGTATTGTTTGATTCTACTTAGAATGAAGCTTGTTCATACATACTAGTACTATTCAATGGTACTAACGTCCCTTTTGCCAGGGACGCTACATCTTTTACATGGATGTAGGTGGTTCTATAGCAGGTAGTTCTGACCGCCGATAGTGGTGCCTCTTCTTCATCCTTTCAGCAGTTCTCGTGAGCCGCATTTCCTCTCGGGGCCGTGTGTAGTCTATATCATCTTCTTTTGTATATGTTGTGTCTTTAAAGGTATAGTCGGGGCCTTGTTGCCGGTAAACCTATGTAAACTCCTAGTATTCTTAGAGGCTCCGTAGACACTATGTGGGTTGTATATATATTGTTTGGGCAGTAGTTGTATTTACTCGTAATCATGAAATGAATCGGAAATGTTGCATGTAGCTTGTATCTTTTGGTATTATCAAATGCTAAAATGTTAAAAGGAGAAATGAACTTAAGTTGTAAGTCCATGCTTTAATTTAATTTGCTATTTCATATGGAATATTGTATATCATAAACACGGGGTAACGCGTTGGGCAGGAAAAGCAATCCAGGTCCGCTTGACCGGGATCATCCGGTTAGGCGCTGGTCACGACCCTCGGTTTTGGGGCGTGACAAACTTGGTATCAGAGCCTAAGGTTTTAAAGTGTCCTAGGATGTCTCGGAGCCGTGTCTAGTAGAGCCCTTCTTATGGGTGTGTTGTCGACCACACCTATAATTAGGGGGCTACATGGACATTTAGGAATTTCACCCTTCTTTGATACTCCAATCGTGTGATAGAGATCAAGTTAGGGAGTTAGTTTTCTCTCCAAACCTTACTCTCAAAATGAGTAATCGTGATACCATAATCCGCGTGTTTGAAGCCATGAGGAGGGATTGATCCCACCATTGAGTCTGAAGGAATTTCCCAAGGGCTTGTTAGGAGAATGTATTGAGTTGTGGACGGGTTGGTAGACCCTATCGCTAAGATGGGAGTGCCCTTGTCCCTATTGATGTCACTGCACCACCAAATCCTACAGTATATGTCGCGCCCCCTTTTTCCTCGCGGAATCGGGTTTATGACATTGGTTGGGACAACTCGTTCCTTTTGGGAAAGGGGTTTGCATATTTTGAAGAGTCGCCACCTAATAATTTTAACGGTGCGTTAGGGCACTTAAGGGGTTCAATTACAACTAAGTTACTAACCAGAGATTGGGTAAGGGCTTGAAATTATCCTAAGGGGAATGTGTTAGGCACCCCTCAGGATCCACAAGTGTGGTTCCCAGCCAGATGGTTTCGTGAATTTGTACAATTAGCAAATAACAAGAAAAGGCTCAAATAAGAGGGGATTTAAGTCTTAAGCACGCGGATGTTTGAAAATAGCAAAAAGGTTAGAGTTTGAAAAGGATTACGAGCTAAGAGTATAAAAGGTGTCCTAGGTTTATAATAATATGGATCACATCAATGCAATACCCGATAATCACTCCTCGAAGAGGGGCTACACGTGGTGTTAGCGCACTGGTCATCATATCCATATTCTACCCTTCCCACCCCGTAAGGTTATTACAAACGAGTGTTGGCCTCGACCTCTATTGAATGTTGTTACCCATCCCTTCCTATCAATCCCGGAGGAAATTAGGACTCCTATCCTAAAGGAAGGTGCTAGGCAGACCCTCAGGTTTTAAAGGTAAAAATTCTAAGACGACAGATAACAAAACAAGTAGGACTGCAGATAAAGGAGAGCATAGAAAGCAGATAAAGGCTCAAGTATTCCTCCACACACAGTACACATAAACAGCATGTCTCATACACAACTAAGATCCCTATTAATTGAATCCTAAAGCATGGTATCTAGGTGATAACACAAAGACAGATTTATTGCATAACTCATAGAGGAAGTCTTAATCAGGCTTGCCTACTGGTTTTAAGCATGCTGACAGTTAAACATACAAAGACAGTTCTGATTTTATTTTTCAAGTTAATTACCTAAGGCTCACCTAGGTGTAGGATAACATGCAACAATTATTCAGATTTCTTAACGACTCCAAGTTGTTTATAGCTAATAACATCCAATTCTAGGTGTTGAAGATGTGCAAGGACTAATTATCAGTTGCTTAGAATAGGGGAATGTTTTAGATATCTGTATTTAGACTAAGTGCAGTTAAATAGATACGATCCTATAGCATGATATCTAATGCATCATGATGCATAATAACTTAAACAGGATTTCTAAATGCACATAGAATCACAACATTATGCACAGTTTCAGGAATAGCATAGGTGACAGATTTTAATCGTTGTTTACCTAGAACAGGATCTCTACGTGTATAGCATGATGAGACATGATTACAATTTACTTATCCTAGGACAATACTTCTAGTGAAGTTTCAGAACATGGGCTGAATGACGTAATAGCAACTTATTTTATTATTTATCCTATAGGCAGGATTTCTAAGCGTAGATGAGATGTTGAATACACATAAATCTTAAGTAGCATGATATCTAATGCATGGCATGTTGTACCTAAACATGGCTGCTATTGCACATGGAGAAAATAACCTAGAAACCTGGCCGCTACCCTTAATTATACTACAACATGCATATCACCCACTCATTTTCACTATCCGACCCCAGTGTTATTTACAATTAATTATTACAGACCATTGAATATGAATTACACAACTGAAATAGAAGAAAAATAAGAAGTTAACTATAGGGAGCCTACAGAATAGACTCAAGTCTCCAGGTCCTTAATGCCAGGTAATGTTTCATAGCCTTTTCACAATCCGGGTGAGTCAGAGTTCCCTAAGGACCTCAAGGGATCCCGGGCAGTGCTCACACCAGGATTTCCTAGCCAAGATAGAGTAAGTGCAGTGTGGCATGGCCAGCCTTTATGTGTCAAATTTCAGAGGGAGCTCAAGGGTCCCAAGGCAATGCTCACACAAAGGGGGCAGAACCTAGACTTCTAAGAGTAAATGTGAAAGTGCTTGACATGTTTTTTTTTATTTTTAAAAAGGTTCAGTAAGAAAACAATTTTGAAAAAAAAGGGTAAGTAAGAAAACAGTTTTAAAGAGGAAGTTTGATTGGAATAGAATTTCAACATCACACAAAGGACTAGGCATAGTCCAACAATCACAAACAGGGGTATTGGGATTTGAGGGACAAATACAGAGCATGTGAGGGAAAACATGTAGCAAGCATAAACACATATAGTCATGCAATCAGAAGCTCCTAAGGGTTCAGAGGATCAGGGGTACAATAAAGTATTGGATTAGATTAACATATCAACACCAAACAACTAAGACTATGATCACTAATGTACCAATCATAGGCATGGGGATTCACATAAGAAACATGTGTTAAGTATACAGAACATGCTGGTCATTGACAAGTAAATCCTAACTTAACATGTGACTGGAGTTCAAGATCCTAGTTACATGTTGAACAACAAAATAATAAGTAAAAGCAAATTAGAAACACACTGAATTACAACAGTAATAGAAACATATTGGTTTGAGAACTGAAATATGAATTATAACATACTAGTGAAGTGAAGAAAGCAGTAACACAAACAGGAAGTAGGAGATGCACAACAGTTAGCCTTGGCTTGCAGCCGACTAACTTAGAATAGTAGTAACTAGCACAGAAAAGAGAGAGAGCAAAGAGTTTTTTAATTGTGAGAGAGAGAATTGAACAGATTAGTTGTCTCTGTATGTGTGTGCCATGGAACGAATAGAGTATATATATAGTTTGAAACTAGGTAAAAATAGGGGTAGGAATAAAATTAGCCATAATTAAGGGACTGGGAATCAATCAGGGCATAACCAGCCCAAGTACTCCCTTGAATTAAGGGGTTATTCAGACGGTAAGTAACAAATAAGGAAAGGAGGTAAAACAGTGTTCATGACAAGCAATTAAGTATCCCTTAATTGAAGGTTGAACTCAAACGGCTAGTAGGAAAGCATAATTAAGGAAAGTTACCATGCATAGGACATGTAAGAAAATAATTTCAGACAAAATCAAGCAAGCAATATCAATCACAGTAACAAATCAAGGTAAGAAAAACAAGTTAGGGGTTGGAAATCACAAGAATATCTCATGAGAGATCAGTAGGGTTTTTCGAATCATAGTGAATCAGAAACTAGTGAATAGAGACTCTTATGTATAGCAGGAATGACCACATTATAAGCAAAGCTATAAGTCAGGCAACAATTGAGTGGCAAATAATACAGAATCAAGACTCGAGAAAGCATAATATTAATTTAAGAGAATCAACATGAAGCAACAAGGTTGTTAAGAAAGAACACAGAAACCCTAGTATATGAAATTAGGAATCATGTGAGTCAAGGAGGCAAGAAAAACCAAAGACAAACAACATAGGGTAAAGATCAATAAAACATAAGCACATATGCGAACACGCAGGCAAACCAGTAATTTTCAGGGTTTTATGCCTAAAAAATTAGGGTTTTGCACAGATACTAGTACGAATCAACAGAGTAGATATGATACACACAAAAGAGACGAAGAGTCATAAACCCTAATAGGAAAAACAGAGTAATATCACCAGAAATTCAAGCCATTCGTGACAATCGAACACATGTACTGACCACACCACAAGGAAAAGGTTTTAATAATAAAAAATATGAGGGAAAATAATGAGATAGTGTTAAAAAACCGTCAAAGAAAACCATTTTGAAAAAGGGTTCCGGTATTCTAGTTAAAAGTGAAGAACCGTTTAGAAAAAATAGAAGATCTTTAAAGGAAACATCATAATAACTCGTAATATGCATAGATCTATTGTAGATCTCAAGGAATCAGAAGTTTCAAACCTTAAGGTTTCAAAGAAAACCTCAGAGAAGATGAGAAGAACCTCAAATGTCATTGGCTCAGCCTCAAAGGGCACAAATCTCACTCGAAATCAAAGCCTTGAAGGCCTGGGGTAAGCAGGAACACCATGTGTGTAAACGGACGGGTCCTCGCCCCTCGAGGGCCTTAGGGATGAAATTACCGGCATAAGGAAACCATAGGAGGCAGAGGGTGGTGAAGGTTTCGAGGTTTCAGGCGAAGGGATGGCCGGATAAGATGAAGAGCTCCATCAGAATCTGAAGAGACAAGAAGTCTCTAGAAGAGACTAGNATTAAGGTAACAAAAATCTGGGTCGTTGATCTAATTTGATCAACGACTCAGATTGGTTTGGGGTTGGGCCGGGTAGGATATTGTATTGGGCTTGGGGGTCTGGGCTAGTTTACTTGGGTTAGGGACTGGGATTAATTAGGCTGGAATTTAAATAAAGAATGGCTATTTGTTAGATACCCATTAAAATTAGATAAATAATTAATAACAATAGCTAATAATCATATAAAATGAAATTAAGGCTAAATAGGTGAAATTAAGGTAATTAATTAATATAGAAAATATATAAAATGAATAACTATTGATTTAAATGGCATAAAATGTATAACTAGGCTATAATTATAAATTTATTGTAATTATGGTCAAATAATGTCAAATTGGCTAATTTGTGAAATAATTAAATACTAATAAGATTAAAAAATGATATATCGAGCTGGGAAATATTTTGAAAATTATTTATAATATACTTCATGAATAATTATTGAATATAAAAATAATGAATAAATTGGAAAAGAATTTAATAAAAATAGGAAAAATTACGGAAAAATATCAGTTATTATAAAGAGTGATTTTGAAGGTATATATGCCAATTTTAAAATAGTTTTGAGGAAAAATTGGGTATCAACAATATATCGGTATGGTACCAACGTACGTTAGGGATGTGGCTTCCTGCTCACTCGGCTTCTAGGATCATTGACAACATCGTTGTCATGTATGGGGAATTTTTGCTACCTCTGGCATTCCACCGCCTTAGGAAGGGTTAGATTGTTCAAATTATGATAATCCCATAAGTAGATGACTTCTTTTCCATCCTCATACACTTGTGGCATAGAGTCCTTGTGTCGCTTATTGCTAGGAGTGAAATCACATTCCACGTATTTCATTTGCGGCCTCAATCACACCCATGTTGAAAGAGTCTTACCATTTGAGATCAACTGCTTGCCTTACACTCAGGGACACAACTGATGTATCACACTTGATCACTTCTTTAGAATCTCAAGTTCACGTACATGGTATCCACCTCATCTAAGAATACTAGTCACCACTATGCTTCATTTATCTGATAATTGATGTAGTCACCTGGATTAAACCATGTCAACCTCATTAATAGAAATCCTCGTGTCTCTTAGCATATAACCTCATGAAATACTCCGATCAGCATGTTAATGGGTTCCTGAGTAATTCCAACCCAATCTTGAACTCCGTTGCTCTTTATTGTATTAGATTTATTTGGTATTGAATGTTCAAACGTGTCAAAGTCACCCTGTGATCACACATATTCAGTAGGTAATTTTATGGTCAATTTATTATAGCACATCTTACAGTAATCGTGAAGGTCACCACGGGTTTAGTTTGGGTGCTCACATAGAGATTTAGAATTCAAGAGGGTGAATCGATTATTCTCAAAATTTTCCCCGGTAGATGTTATGTGAATTGATAATGAAGGTTACATAAGCGCATTTCCCATTAGGTTGCACTAGGGGTATGATGTTTCTCATGTATTTGTGTTTTCATATATCTATGTCTAAGAAGGTAGTTGGAAGATCCTTTGTGTATCATTTGGTGTAGATTATTGAAGGTGAAGTTAATGGGTAGTTAGCTTATGTGAGGTATCTAGATATCATCCTTGTTAGGTAAGTTTAGGGGTTGGGATTGTTTCCGCGAATGTGTTATGGCAAAGCTTGTAAGTCGAGGAGGCCAACTTGAAGGCCGAAAGTGTCGTGGAAGGAAAATATTTTTTCTTGATTGTATATCAATTAGTTTTGACTTGAAAGGTACCTTATAGGTGTTATGATCTAAAATGTGCAGTCCATGTTCAGGTGTCATTATGGTAATGTAGTTCTTGTGATGCTGAGATTAGTGTTATGGGCATATACATTGTGGTGCTTTGTCGATCTATTGATGAGTTTTTAAGATGGTTTTGGTGGTTCTCTGATAGGTGGATAGGCCTAGTTACAAAGGAGATGCTGCCGAAATTTCTAAAAACATTTGGGAGTTAGTCAAAATTTAGGAACTTGAGGTAGGATAGAAAAGAGATATGTTATGTTAGGTATTTGGGTCAAGCTCTACCTCTCATTCGAGGATGAATGATCCTAAGCAGGGGAAAATGTAAGGCCCCGGAAAATTTTGCTAAGCAATATAGGATTTCGGGGTGCCAGGTAGACTAATTAAATATTATATGTGCTTTAAATATGATTTAAATGAATTGGATGTGGTAAATAAGTGTATGAGTCATATAATAAGTGATGTGATGTCCAAGGGGAAGCCTAAGTCTAAGCCATATGGGAAACTTTCATAACAGGCTAAAATTCCAAAGGTATTTGCACCAGTCTACACTTTGAACGAGAATATCTAATGATATATAAGGTATTATGTGACGAATAACCGATAAAATGAAAGGTCTTCGAGTCTAGTTTCCAACACTTCAAACCGTTAGTCCTTTGAACATTCCTACACAATGTTATGATCCAATTACCAAAGGCTGGATTTGCGACCATTTTTGCGATCGCGAAACGACTTTGCGGACCACATTTATGTCGCATAATGGGGCAAAATCGGGCAAAACCATTATGCTGTCACATGTTGATTATGCTATAGCATAGTTTATTATGCTGTCGATTATTCTATAGCATAATGATTATGCTGCAATAATGCTGCCCACATGTTGATTATGCTATAGCATAGTTGATTATGCTGTCGATTATGCTATAGC
>ML418120.1:27296-41110 GCA_005239525.1 Nicotiana knightiana | reverse complement strand
CGTTAAAATTCATAAATTTTCTTTGGATGCATGACTATATCATCATGATAAACACCATCGCAACGACACAATCGCTATGCATGAAACATATTTTCAGCTAAGAATACTTCACCCTTACTCCTCTCTTTGCATGAGACTAAGCTCTGTCTCAATACTTGCATGAGGCTAAGCTCTGCCTCCCTATTTTCATAAGGCTAAGCACTACCTTCTCTCCGCATGAGACTAAGCTCTGTCTCAATCCTTGCATGAGGCTAAGCCTTGCCTCCCTATTTGAATAAGGCTAAGCACAACCTTCTCTCTGCATGGGACTAAGCACTGTCCCAAATCTTGCATGAGGCTAAGCCCTGTCTCAAATAACTTGCATGAGGCTAAGCCCATCCCCCCTATTTGCACAAGGCTAAGCACCGCCTTCTCTTCGCATGGGACTAAGCCCTGTCTCAAATCACCTGTATGAGGCTAAGCTCTGCCTTCTCTTCGCATTGGATTAAGAATTGTCCCGAACCTTGCATGAGGATAAGCCCGGCTATCGCGACCCAAAATCCATAAGGTCATGATGGCGCCGGACACCACTGTCAGGCAAGCCAATCATTAAATGGTTAAGTTAAATTTCCTGTTTTAGCATTTCTGAAATCATTACCTTTCACTTTATTACATAATAACTTAATAAAATACGCTAAGTAAATACGACAGTTTAATATTCCATTTTTATAAAATAAACCCCAAACACACCCCAGAACCCGGTGTCACAAGAGCATGAGCAAATTCTAAGAATTTCACAAATACTACAAAGCTTGTCCGAAATACAAATTGGACGAGGAATTTAAAATGAAAATAAATACAATATGAGGGAGACTCTGTCAGCTGCGGATCACCTCCGGATGATGCAGCTCTCCTAAGTCCCAAACCAGCCACATCGCTATTAAAGTACCTGTGCAATAAAAATGCACAGCAAGTGTAGCATGGGTACGAAAACAACGTGTACTCAGTAAGTATCCCGCCTAACCTCAGAGAGGTAGTGACGAGAGTTCGAATTTAACACTTGCTATAAGTCAGTTTAGTATAATCAAGTGAGATGCTAAGCATGAGTATCATAGGCAAATTTAATAATAATAAGGGATAATAAATATTGTAACGACCCAACCGATCGTTTTGAGCTCTAGTGCGTCGTTCAGCGGTCTGATGTCATGAGCAGCTCCATTTCAGGTATTATGACTCGTGGGCGTGGTCGAAATTGAATTCCAGGAAGTGTAGTTTATTTGGAAAGGAAATTCTCATTTCAGAAGCCTTAAGTTGGAGAAATCAACTAAGATTGGAATTTTGAGTAAACGATCTCCGAATCAGGATTTGAAGGTTCCAGCAGGTTCGTATGATGATTTCAGGCTTGGGTGTATGTCTGGATCGGGTTTTAGATAACCCGGGAGCGTTTCAGCATATATTATGGAAGTTAGAATTTTAGACGGATTTCATGAATTTGGAGTTGAAGTGCATATCAGTGAGGTAGGTGTCCATTTGGGATTCCGAGTCTAGGGATGGCTCCGTATGGTGATTCTAGAGTTGGGAGCGCGATCGAAAGTGAACTCGATGTCCGGAGGTCATTTTGAAGTCGTTTGGCTAAAGATAGAAATTGAAGGTTTTTAAGAAATCCGACCGGAAGTGGAAGTTTTGATATCAATGTCAGAATGGGATTCCGAAAGTTGGAGCAGTTCCGTAATGTTGAATATGACTTGTGCGCAAAATTTGAGGTCAATCAGACGTGATTTGATAGGTTTCGGCATCGGAGGTAGAGGTTTGAAATTCTAAGTTCTTAAAGAATTGGATTTGAGTGCGATTCATGATTTCGGCATTGTTTGATGTGATTTGAGGGCTCGAGCAAGTCCGTGTCATGTTATGGGACTGAGTCGTGTGTTTGGACGGGGTCCTGAGGGTCTCAGGTGTGTTTCGGGTCATTTTGGAGTGATTTGCTGTTGCTGGTTTCTAGTGCTGCTAGTGTTCTATGCGATCGCAGCCTTAGCTGTGCGATCACGAAGAATAAATTGAGGGGCGAAGATTTTGGCCTACGCGACCGTGGGTGCTGGTGTGCGATCGCGGTGAAGGGCTGGGCAGGCTTGTGCGATTGCATGCGTGGAGCTGCGATCGCAGTGAAGGAATTTGGAGGGTTGCTGGTTGGCCTACGCGATCACGAAGGCATTCCTGCGATCGCGGAGAGGAAAGATCTGGGCAGTGTTGTTTAAAACGGTATTTTTGACAATTCTCTTTCATTTTTCAAAAGCTATGGACGGTTTGGAGATCTTTTCAAGAGGGATTTTATCAAGCTTCAGAGGTAAGAGGATTCTACCCATTTCTAAGATTAATACAACATTATTGCATGGTTTTGATGTGAGAATTGGGGAAACTTTTGAAGAAAATTTGAAAGAAACCTAGAATTTGGTAAATTTGATTTTAGGAACGAATTGAGCATGAATATTTGAGAAAATTTTATATTTAGCTAGTAAAGGCTATTGGTAGAATGTGCCTTCGAGAAATTTCGGATTCCGAGCATGTGGGCCCGAGGGCATTTTGGTCATTTCACTGTGGAGGGTTGGGAAAGTATATAATCTGAATTTGTTGTGAGTATTAGGATGAATTTTCATTGCTTTGTCATTTATGTGGTAGTTTCGGAGCGTGGTGCGTTTGTTGGGGTCATCGGAAGGGATTGGAAGCTGGTGTTGGAATTTCGGAGCGAGGTAAGTCTCCTTTCTAACTTTGTGAGGGGGAATCGTCCCCCTAGGTGTATTAATCCAGTACATGTTATTATCTTCGGGGTCTATGTACGCACGAGGTGACGGGAGTCCGTGCGTAGCTACTATTATGCCATGTCCGGGTAGTCGAGGACCCACTAGCATGCTTTATGTGTGTACCTGTAACCTTACCTGTATCATTGAACTGTTAATATGACCGAAAACATAATTAAATGCTTAAAAGAAAGCTGGAGTTCATACTGTTATCCTTCTAAAGAGAATTTGTTTCCGCTGTAAATATATGTCTACCTGGATTAGGTTGTATCGAGGAATACCATTAAATTTGACAAATGATTTTCAAAAACAAATAATTTTGAAACCTATGTTTCATGCTTCTTTTAATACGTATTTTACTATTTTCCATGAGAAAACTATTGTTCTTAATAAAAAGTGGATTTAAATGTGTGGAAATGTGTCAGCACTTGAGTCGCAGGCATGATTCGCGATCGAGGGGAGCTTTATGTTAATTATATATGAGTCAGCACATTATTTACAGGTATGATTTGCGATTGTGGGGAGCTTTATGTTAATTATATATATGAGTCAGCACACGAGTCGCATGTATGATTCGCGATTGTGGGGAGCTTTATACTTAGTATATCGAGTCAGCACACGAGTTGCAGGTATGATTCGTGACCGTGGGGAGCTTTATATTGAGTCAGCATACGAGTCGCAGGTATGATACCGATCGTGGGTTAGCTTATTATATCGAGTGAGCACACAAGTCACAGGTATGATTCGCGATCGTGGGTTAGCTTATGACCTCAGTCCCTATGAACACCCTTATGACTCCGGCCGATCGTCTTGTCCTGGTATGTGTATGATCACTTGAGTTCTGAGTCACTTATAGCTGGAGTGTCAGGTATTGGTTAAGAGGAGATTTTAGTACTTTGCTGTTCCTTTTTCAGTTATTATCTGGATTTTGTTATTTGATATGCACTTGTTTCTCACTGTCTTTCATGCCTATTGTATTTCATCATGCTCTGTCACATGTTGTATTGTCGGACCTTAGTAAGAGTCTAATTTTCCCCCTCGTCACTACCTCTCTGAGGTTAGGCGGACGACTTACTGAGTACATGTTGTTTTTGTACTCATGCTGCACTTGTTGTGCATTTTATTGCACATGTACCTTCATGGGAATGTGGAGGATTCAGAGACTTGGCGAGCTGCGTCTTCCGGAGGTGATCCGTAGCTGACAGAGTCACCTTCATACTGTATCTATTTCCTTGTCCAGTTGTATTTCGGACAGGCTTTGTAATATTTGTATAACTTCTTAGAAATTGCTCATGTACTTGTGACACCGGGTTCTGGGGACGTGTTGGGATTTATTTCATTAAACTGAATTGATGTGCTGTCATATTTAAGTTTACTAAAATTTATTTATTCGATTATGAAATGAAAGAAAAGGTAACGATTTCAAAAATGTTAAAACTGGAAAGTTATTTTAATTAATTAATGTTTTGGCTTGCCTGACCTTGTGTCCGGCGCCATCACGACCTTAGGGATTTTGGGTCGTTACAAATATCAGCTTCTTTCACATTTAACACATTAAATCTTCTTCATTTCAGTTGGAAGTTTTACAACTTCTTAGGCCAGTAAACAATAATAATTACAGGAAATACGCAACAATTATCATGCGCAAGAAAATGCCGAGGGTCGAATAGCCCGAATCATAGATGCATCTATCTGCCCCGATCGCGAATCGAACATGCGACGCGGTTAGCATAATACTAGGGCTACCCCGCTCGCGAATCATACCTGCTATTCAGGTCCCCGTATAAATATACATAAATACAGGGTCATCCTGCTCGCGAATCATACATGCGACTCAGGCACCCAAAGTTACACCTATTCACACCAATAAATCACATTTTTTATCAGGTGAATTTGCTGCTCAGTGAAGTGATAAAATTATCCTTTTAATAAACATGATAATAGTATTTAAAACCTTTCTGGAGATTTACTTTCCAATTTCAACAGGGTTCCAAACTCTATAGATTTATCCGAAACACAATTATCCAAGGAAGAATCAATTCTCCTTCTAGGTGATTAAGAAAACTAAACTCTATCCTTCTCAGAGATTTAGATACTAATTGAAAGCATCACATGATATTTTACTGACAAGGTCAGAAGTACAACAAGTAAAGCATGCTAGTGAGTCCTAGACTACCCGGACATGGCATAATAGTAGCTACGCACGGACCCCCGTCACCTCGTGCGTATGTAGCACCCATAAATAATAACATGTATTTATTTAGTTCATCTATGGGGACAATTCCCCCTCACAAAGTTAGAAAGGAGACTTACCTCGCTCCGAAATTCCATAACCGGCTTCCAAGCCCTTCCGATGACTCCAATGGATGTAAAACGCCCCAAAACTATCCAAATAACAACAAACCAATGAAATTATACTCTAATATTTGTTAAAAATTCAAATTATATAAATTCCCATCTCCGCTCAAGGAATTTACCAAAATGCCCTCGGGCCCACGTGCCCGGATTCGGAAATTTCTCGAAGATAAATTCTACCCATAGCTTTACTAATTCAAATATACAATTTGCTCTAATTTTCATGCTCAAATTCATGGTAAAATCCAAAAATACAAATTTCTAGGTTTTCCTCCAAAAATCCCAATTTCCTACTAATTTTCATGTCTAAATCCATGTAAGATCACATATTTAACTCAAAAATAGGAAGAAATCACTTACCTAGTGTTGCTTGGTGAAAATTCCTCCTTGAGCTCTCCAAAATCTTCCAAACCAAATGAAAGAAATGAGCCAAAACTCGTGTTTAAAACAATCTTCCCAGGCTTCATCGAGTTGTACCTTGCACTGTGCAGGTTGTACATCCTATTACAATTTTCCCTTGCTGTACACCTTCTGTTAAAACGCCCATAACGCCTTGTAGAAATATCCAAATGACAAACGGTTTGAAGATTTAGAAACTAGACTCGAAGATATTTAATTTGATAGGTTTTAAACTATTTAAATCTTTATATATTCCGAGATATGAGCTTCTAAAGTCGGCTCTATGCATCAGAAATTTCTATCAAAACTGCTCCACCAACCATCTTCAATCGATCATAACTTTCTAATAAAATGTCCAAATCATGAATGGTTTAACTTTCTGGAAACTAGAATGCAATATCTACAACTTTTATGTTTTAAATATTTTCATATTCCTTGTAGATTTTTATATATACTCTTCCAAAGTTAGCTCTTCGATGCATCAGTTGCTGTCCAAAACAGATTTGCAACAGAAATTTCAGCAACTATTTTAGCCCGAAATCCATTCTGTTAGCCTTCTGAAATCCACCCGAGGACCTCGGGAGCTTAACATATTATACCAACATATCCAAAAATATTATATGAACTCGCTCGAGGCCTCAAATCACATCAAACAACGTCGAAATCATGAATCACACTCCAATTAAAGCTTTATGAACTTTGAAATTTCAAACTTCTACATTCAGTGCCGAAACCTATCAAATCACGTCCGATTGACCCCAAATTTTACACACAAATCATGTTCGACATTACAGACCTGATCCAACTTTCGGAATTGGAATCCGA
The DNA here is from genome assembly GCA_005239525.1 of Nicotiana knightiana. NCBI lineage: Eukaryota > Viridiplantae > Streptophyta > Magnoliopsida > Solanales > Solanaceae > Nicotiana > Nicotiana knightiana. The sequence goes on along the minus strand of ML418120.1, from coordinate 34,760 downwards.
CCCCGATATCAAAAAGTCAAACTCTCGGTCAAACTTCTCAAAAACCTTCAAATTTCTATCTTTAGCCAAATGACTTCAAAATGACCTACGGACATTCGAATTCACTTCTGATCGCGCTCCCAACTCCAGAATAACCATACGAAGCTATTCCCAGACTCGGAATCCCAAACGGACATCTATAACACTGAAATGCCTTACAGCCAAATTTTTGAAATTCTTCTAAAATGCTATCTTCCATAATATGCGCCGAAACGTTTCCGGGTTATCCAAAGCCTGATACGGACATACGCCCAACTCCGAAACCATCATACGAACCTGCTGGAACCTTCAAATCCTGATTCGAAGGTCGTTTACTCAAAATTCTAATCTTAGTTGATTCTTCCGACTTAAGGCTTCCGAATTGAGAATTTTCTTCCTAAATTGACTCCAAACTTCCTTAAATTCAGTTCCGACCACACCTAAAAGTCATAATACTTGAAATAAAGCTTCTCATGATCTCAGACTGCTAAACGATGCACTAGAGCTCAAAACGATCGATCGGGTCGTTACACCTGCCTCCCCACTTGGATAAGTCTAAACCCTGCCTTCCCTTTGCATGGGACTAAGCACTATGCCGAATCTCGCACGAGACTAAGCACTGTCTCTCTTGCATTGTTATCTTCTCTATGGCTAAGCTCTACCCTCAACTTCATACAAGGCTAAGCTCTATCTTGTTGCTTCTAGCATCATGCCTCTACACCTCATGGGATGAAACATAGCCAACTGGTCCGAAGGCATCATAGTATGAAGGCACCATCCTCATAGCCAGAAGACATCATGCCATGACCTGAGGATCTCTCAAACTTGCACATCATTATTCAAAGGCGTCATGGTTCGGAGGCACCACTGTCATGGCTCGAGAACATCATTTCATGTCCTTTGAATTCCTGACCGCACAATTCATGGCCCGGGACGTCATGGTCTAAGGACGTCATCCTCAACCGTCCAAAGAAAGTTTTCATGGTCTGAAGGGAATTTGAATCATGTCTAAATTTGCGCAAATCTATACGTATATGCTTGCAGTACATCTTTTGATTTGCAGGTGACTCAGTGAGTAACTGTTATCCCAACATGAGCAATCTCTCTCCAGTTCCTTCAAATTATTTCAAACTTGACCGCTCATTATAACCGTTTCACCTATTCGAAACCTTGTTCCCGTCCTTGTGACAACTACATCGGTTCATTCCACCGGTGGATCCAGAACTACACACGTCCTGATTCCTGTAAAACCATGGATATGTAGGCAGCTCGAAGACCATAGTGCGGCCTATATCTCTCAAATCACTCTATTCGGTCAAAATTGGCCATCATATATTTACCCGACAACTTTTTCATCCTTCCCGGGTAAAGAGGGGCAGCTGTTGATACCCAATTTTTCCATATATATTTCAAATATACATATATACTTTCAAAATAATGCATGAGCATCAACTAGTATTTTTTCCATAATTTTCTGTAATTTTAATAATTACTTATTGCGTCACTGTGTATTTCCTTTATTACTTCTGATTGATTTCACTTACCCTAAAATTTAGGTTCAAACCTTACTTATTTCCGTTTATATGTCTTTGTATTTTTAATGTTTCTGTCTATTTGTCTTTAACCATGGCTGTTAATTGCTGACTAATTTTACTTACCCCAAAATTAGGATTTTGAAAGCAGTCTTTCCTTTTTGTATAGTACTTGTATTTCCTTATTTTTCGTTCGATTTACATGTTCTTGCCTTATTTGGTCCGACATTTGATTGTTAATTTATTCTATTTTCTTTAACCTAAGTAATATTGGCCTGATTTTATGCTATTGATTGAAACCGACTTTAAACTAATTTTGTTAATTGATTCCAATCCTTATTTGTCTATGATTGATTTATTACATTATTTGTCTGCCTCATTGAGTACTATTTAAACCCCTTCTCCCTCTCCCCTTAGACAGACTCGAACTCTCATTTTTTACTAACTAAAAACTTAAGCTCTCTTTGTTCTTTCTTGTTCTGATTTCTGTACTAAGTGGTTATTATTTGGACGACTGAAAGCCAAGGCCAAATTACACTGGAACTTAACTGCTATTGCGTATTTACTTGCTCTCTTCTCAACTGGTATGCCCTAACCTTTACAATTTAATTCTCTATGCTTTGTTTGACTAGCCTGTTTCAATTCCTAGCATGATTCTGTCCTTTATATGACTATATGATTTCATTTGGTAATACTATTAACTTAAGACTAAGTTATTTCAAATAGCATGAATACTCTCATTAGTTAATGTAAGGTTTAGTTTGTTTCATTAACCTGTTCTGAACTTTATAAGGTATTATAAACATGTAATCACCTAGTTTGTTTCATTAATCTGCCTGCTTATTTCATGTATCTGGCCAACTCAATTGTTTTACCTAACTGTTTCTGTGATGATTGTCTTAAGTACTAGTCTAAATATTTAACTTCACTAGACTTTAATTTATTTGAGCTATGTGTTTTAAGCATGAATTTTGTTTGTTTTCTTGGTGCAGTTCTGCCTGCAACTCTATGTTCTGAATCCTGTTTCTTCTGAAATCCAACTATTTTAAAACCCGCCTCTTTCCTTTTTGTGTACTGATTTAAAAAACCCCGCTCCTAGTCATTTAGGTTCTCAACCACCCTAGTGTGAGCACTGCCTAGGGTCCCCATGAGACTCCTTTGAACTCTGACACACTGGGGACTGGTTCTCCAATTTCTTATGAACTATCTTCTGAATGTGTAGTTCCAGTGTGAGCATTGCCCTGGGTCCCCTGAGGCCCTTGGGAACTTTGACACACCAGAAACCTGGTTCTAATGTGCTATGAATCCTTATGATGTGCTTCAAAGTGGTTATGGTTGGAAGGCTTGGTCCCCAGGTTTATTTGGGCCTATGAAGGCTCCCTATAGTGTAAATATTACCATTGTGTAATTCATTTGATATTTTGGGTTAATAATTCTGTTATAACAGATTTGGGGATATCCAGTAAAATTGGGTTTTTTCCCCTTATATTCTTTTGTCAAATTGGGTAGAAACCCTGCCTATATGATTCAATCATGCTGTTAGTTATGTTCACTGTATGAGTCCTATATTATGCTTAGAAATCCTGCCTATAGGACATATGTTTTAATTATGTTTTTTACATTTGCAAGTTAGAAATCCTGCCTATAGGACTGTTGTTTTAATTCTGTATTTACATTCGCATGATAGAAATCCTGTCCATAGGATCTATACATTTTTCCAATAAATGTGCATTAGCAATCATGCCTATAGGACCTTGTTGTTGAGTTAATTATCCTTCCTGGCAATCTGTTTAATTTCTTCCCATACATAGTTAATAGATATCATGCCTATAGAGTAAAAAATTAGCCTCACACCTAGAAATCATGCCTATAAGGTTTAAGTCAATTCAACATTTAGAAATCATGCTTATAAGGTTTAAGTCAATTCAGCATTTAGAAATCATGCCTATAAGGTTTAAGTCAATTCAACATTTAGAAATCATGCCTATAAGGTTTAAGTCAATTCAGAATTAGAAAGAATGCCTATAGGATTAAAAAGGGAATAAAACCTGTCTTTATAAGTTAAAATCAGTATTACACCTAGAAAACATGTTTATAGGTCTATAATTTGTAAACTCGTAGAAACCATGCCTATAAGATTCTGTTAATCAATTCTGAATTAAACCAATTCTGGCCATCACTTAGGCAATCTGTAGGACTCATTAATGATTCTGGGCTTAGAATTGTGACATATTACCTGCTTGGAATGCCCAGATTCGCGCTGAATAAAATCAGTATGCAAACAAATAGGTCACAATGCTCGCCTTAATAAAACTGTCTTTATATTCTGTTTCTGCTCATATAGATATCCTGCCTATAAGATCCTAAAATTAACGAAGTTTGCTGATTCAACTACGTGCTTTTGTTGTCTACTTGTGGAGGTCAATGTGAGCCCTTATCTGTTTCTTTACTTGAAAGTCCTATTTGTATTTTGTTTGTCGTATAGATTTCTCATTTTTAAGTAACATAGGTTGGTCTAGAACCATCCTAAATAGTGGTCCTAATACCTCCAGGGCCATAGGTAAGGGACGAGTAGTGCACGCATAAGGAATGAGCTAGAAGCTATTAGAACGCTTAGGTAACAACTTAAATATAGTAATTGGGTAGTAAAGAGATGATAGCCCATGCGCTAATTCTATGAGTAACATCCCAACTTGGGTAAGTTATAAAGTATTTCATGGAATGATCCTATATGCTAAAAAACCTAGGACCCCCTTTAATCCTGTTTAAAGTAACTTGTATTGTCCAAATTGTTTTCCTCCCCTTTTAGAGTAATTCACTTAATTTAAGTTCGGCTGAGACCCACCATTGTGGACCTCGATGGGTGCCTAATACCTTCCCCTCGAGGTAATTTGAGCCCTTACCCGATCTCTGGTGATGCAAACTGGTTTATGAGTTAGTTGCTCTAGGCTTCTGAACGCACCTTAATCCGTTAGGTGGCGACTCTTCCAATACCTTGCCCAATCCCAAAAAGAAGGAGTTGTCCAAAAATGTCGAAACCCGCTTTCGCGAGAAAAAGGGGGGCGTGACACTTGACTGGCCGAAGATGCTAATCTAAGGATGACACAACTCAATGAGATGGAGGAGCTCCATTTCCATGCCTAGGAGAATGCAACCATATATAAAGAAATGATGAAGTTTGTTCATGATAAGAAGATCTTGAAGTGGGAGTTCGAATCTGGTGACTTGTTCTTACTCTTCAACTCAAGGTTAATGTTCTTTAAGGGAAAACTCAAGTCCAAATGGTCTAGCCTATTCAAAGTTGTTAGCGTGTCTTCCTATGGATCTATTGAATTAAAGTTCGAGGATGGGACTCGAAACTTCAATGTAAATGGCCAAAGGGTGAAACACTACCTCAGAATCATTAAAGAAAGGCAACTGATGGAACAATTCAAACTCAAAGATAGTCCTGTACCAACCTCCACAAGTGATTAGCCAACAAGGGTTAATATCATCGTGTCGCAATGTTAAATCAAGCGCTTACTGAGAGGCAACCCATGTGTTGGAAATGATTTTTGTTAGATTTTTATTTTTGTAGGTTTATTTGTCTTTGTCGAACAATATGATGTGTGTGTTTTAGAGTGTAGGGTACTCAAAATGCAAATAAATGGGATATAGAGGCGAAAGGAAAGAGAAGAAAAGTTAACTGTGCTTCAGATGTCTTTCTGCGCTCGCATAATAGTTTTGTGGAAAACAAAAATGGTCGTAGACATCATCAAACCATACTAAAAACAAGCCCCTCAAAATTCACTAGAAGTGCAACTTTTAGATATCGCAACATGATTCTATGACCGCAGAGGATACCGCATATTGACCACGCACAACCCAGCTACTAGTCCCTCGCATAATGCTTTTGCGACCGCGAAAGCTGTTTTGATATAGGGACCACAACGCAGATGCCACAGGTATTAAAATTTCACCCCTTTGTGTCTTTTCTATTTCCGACCCCCTCTCTAATTATGCAAAAAAAAAAAAGAAAAAAAAACAATAGAAAGGAGAAGCTTGAATGCACAAGTCACTTAGCTCGGAGAATTCAATTCTACGTAGTTTTATCATAGATTCTCCAATCTCCTCAATTGATCTGGTATGCAATTCTCCCTTTTTTTTTCTGCTCTGTTGATTTCGTACTTACTTGCATCAATTTTCCCCCTCCTCCATGATGCCCGTTCGCTCTCTCCTTTCTTTGTGTTTCATGTATTGGGTGATCATTGAGCGGATTGCTAGTCGAAAATTGTGGGGATTAGGCTAGTGTTACTGATTTGTGTTATCGGTTGTTGTGATGTTTGATGATGTACAATGGGATTTTGTGGGTTGAAATTAGAATTGATAAATTGATGGTGGTGGTATGTTAAAACTGTGAAATGTTGTAGTGTCCATGTAGTATAAAGTAAACTTGAAGTCTCATGGTTGCCTATGTGTCATATCTCAGTGAGAATGACGACTTCAACGGTGACATATTTGATTTGCGGTCCGCAGAATCATCGCATATCTGAGGCAAGTTGTATACTTGTGAAATGCTGACTGTACGATTGATTCTGAGGTCGTGGAAATGATCTGCGGACCGCGAATTCGTCGCACATGTCAACAGGTGCAAGAAATTTTTGATGTTAAAATTATGTTCATTCTGCGGTCATTGATTTGTTATGCAACAACTTCTGCGATCCGCATAAATTGTTGACTATACCATTGAACATTCTACGGTGCACTTCACGGTTTGCACATCTGTTATGCGATCGCATATGCTACCAACATAATGTGTTTTCCCTTCATTTATTTGCCATGTTTAAAAAATGTTCTACAATATTCTCACTTCACTTTAATTGGAAGGAATGGCACCAAAGAAAGCCCAAGCATCTACAACACCTACAACAAAAGGAAAGAGAGGGGATGGAACTGTAAGTCCAACATCACAACAGCCCAAGGCAAAAAGGCCTGGCACATTTGTCAATTCATTTATGTCCATCTCCTATTCTGAAGAGGAGGGGCACAACTTGACCTATTGACACCATTAATCTCCGTGCAGAAGCACGAAGAAAGAATGCTGAGGATACACTCAGGTTTAGCATCAACGGATTCTGGAGTAAATACAAAGAGGCATTGGAAAAAAGAAAGTTCCTCAAAGAAAAGCAGCTAAGTGTGAACATACTTAAATAAAACTAACGTACTTAAAGAAAACTACCCGCGTGTGCTAGAAAACATCTAGAAGAGGGGATGAGAGTTCTTCACTGAACCATCAGGGGAATACAACGAGACACTTGTTAGGAAATTCTCTGCTGCATATGCTGCTTCAATAACTAAGAAGCAAGCGAGGTGCCGTACTTGCTTGAACCCCATAACAGTCATAGGACTTGTGGTATCTTGTGGACCCAAATCAATAAATGAAATCTAGTTGGGGACTTGGCAACCAATCATGGCCGACTATGATACAAAGATGGTAAATAAGGAAGATGAGCGTGCTTGGGTAGCCTCTGTCATAGCTAAGGGGACTCCAACCTGGACTGAGCTGAGGTGAGCTGAGCTAGAAGATTCATAAGAGGGATCTCACCCAAGAAAGTCGATATTGGCTTAGTTTTACCTGTTATCACATATAACCAACATAAATGCGACTGACATCAATGTAGATATGGAAATCCTCATTTCTTCAATCATGTCCGGTGATGCGTGGCTAGAATTCATGATTTTAAGCATTATATACCTTGAATTTTATGTGCTTTAATGATAAAATACACGTCGTATGTGCCTAATGAAGCTTATTTAATGTGTAGGTGAGTTGGAAATGGAAGCCGAGCTAAATGAGAGCATAAACGTCGGAAAATACGCGCAAGAGTCGAAAAGGAGCGATCCGGGACAAGCCTGGCGTTAGCCAGGCGTTAGA
>ML418120.1:624-26503 GCA_005239525.1 Nicotiana knightiana | reverse complement strand
TTAACCTCGTCAATCAATAAACCTGATTTGAAGATTTAGGTCGAAAACTCAACGTGATTGTTTGCCAACCCATAACTCTAGAATATCAAATTACATTGAATTCGTCTTTAAGTTAGTTGTCTCTTTAATCTCTTAATTTACTATTTTAGATTAATTTTAGTTAAATATTTGTTTGAGTTTAGTTTAGTTGATAGTTAATCACAAGTCCCTATGGGTACGATATCTGGACTTAAAATCCTATATTACTTGTCGACCACGTACACTTGCGTGTGCATTGGGAAATCAACCAACATCCGGTTTCAAGATTGATTTGGGGAAGCTCATATTCCCTGAGATTGGGGTCCGGGCAAACCAGAAGGAAACTTCGCTTCCCTTTCTATGCCTTATCCATGCTTTGTGTGAAGACGCAGAGGTTCCCTCACTTCCCAAATATGACTTCCTGGTAGAAGCCGCTCAAGATATTGACATCACTAGGCACAACACTACTTCAGAGAATGTGCTTGCAGAGCAACTAGAGCAACCAACCATCCTTCCACCGACCTCATCCACATCTGCAGCACCTGCCACCTCCACAACCACTCCTAGGCCGGCCACTTTTGCACCACCTGTTTCACTGCCTTCCTTCTCCAAGTTTGGTCTATTGGAACAGAATTCTAATGCCAAAGTAGACAAGCTTGGAAAAGACCTTCCACTGCTCATCAGATAAGTATCGGCACCGCTCCAAGCCTCAGTGAGTGATATTCGAAAGAAAAATCTATCATATGAAGATTGACTCAAAAAAATTGAAGCTCACCTTGAGAAGGTTGAGCGACATGGAGACGGGACATGCCTCAACTCAAAAATGATGTTTTCGAGCTCAAATTAGAGATGAATAAGATGCATATATTGGAGTTTGACCTCACAACCCTTCTACCAGTGGAGGAGGATCATGGCACTGGCACCTCCTAAGTACCAACCCTTGATTTGGATTTCAAAAACATCCTCTCAGAGGAGGCACATGGTTCTTGCATCCCACAAGCTCCGGACCTGCTGCACACACTGATGAACAGTCAGATGAGGAATCCATCGAGTCTCGTGAGGAGAAAGACTAAGTGAAAGATGTTGAGGAGGTTGATTATCAGACGACTATAAAGGGTAAACATGTTTCTCTACAGAGGAAAAAGATGATGATGAGGCAGACATGCAGACGACCATCGCCCATTACCTTGAGGACATGGATACCATGGCTATCACCATTACCACAGAGCCATCACTGGGTGAGACTAGCCGTTTTCAGGTAGGAGACTCGGCTTTGCAGCTGGAGGAGCCCATCCCTTTGGTCCTAAACACCACTATCCACCAGGAGGTTCACCTCACTAACCTTTTAGTTTCAGCTCCCAGCCTCCTGGCCGCATGAGACAGTGTAGCACCTCATAGCGCTTAGTGAGCTCCAGGAAGCCCCTAAACTCTGTTCTTAATTTTTCAATTCATTGGAGACAATGCAGGCTTCTCTGTTGGGGGTGGGGTAGGAAGAAAAGTTTTACAAATTGTACATAGATATTAGTCTTGACAATGTATATAGTAATGAATTCCCTTTGGTTTTTCTTTGCGGGTTCTTTTCCAAGGGTGGTCATGAAACATTTTGACTTATTTGGTGCTTTGTTCTAGATTCAAGCATGTGATACGTTTTTGTGAAATAAACTGTACCCTTCAAATTTTGTGAATAAATAGACATTTTTGTGAAATTGAAGCACGTTCTTTGACTTTGTGCTTGCTTAGAATCTCAAAATCATGTGACGAAGCTTTAAATTCCTTGTATTCATTTGAGGGCTAAAAATATGCCGATTCGAACATTTCATGCATCATGAGTGGTGAGAATTTGTGAATAGCACATGTGCTTAACTTGTAATGTTTAGAACTTGCCCGGTTGGTTACTTAATGCAAATACTAGGTTGATGATTGGTTGTTGAAATGATCTTAGGCATTCCTTGTGATTGCTAACTAATTTTTGACCAAATTGACCTCCCTTATGCATTTATTACCCTAGTCGTCCCTTATTGAGACTTTAACCTTTCCTTAGGCTACCCCATTAAAAACCTTTATCCCTTTCTGTGAAGTTACTCCCTCTTTTGAACTTGTCCCTCCTTGAATATTATGAATGAGGCTTTAAGCCGATGTTGAGGGTACTGAAATCAATTAGAAAACATTAGAGGAATTTATTGTGTGTAAAGCTAATCTTTTGAGGTTGTGGCTTGTAAATCGAGTGACTAATTAAGTTAAGAGACAACATACGTTAAACCAAAAGCTTCACATTATTCTAAGACATGAAATACTCACTCTTCTAAAGAAAATGGAGTGTTGAGAAAACATGGTAAGGCAAGAAACTAGGAGGTGGTCATGAACTACAAGGTGGGTTGATAATAGCAATTAGATATCAACAAAGGAAATGTGTGTTATTCGAGAGAGAATTCGTGTAGTGTTCAAGGAGGGTATACTCACTGATTTCCCAAATATTCATCCAACCCATCCCCAAGCCTACAATACAAACTGTGAAAACTCCTTTTTGGTCAACAATAGATTATTCCTGAGCTAGCAACAAGTTAAAATGAGGGAAGCATATGGACTAATACTTGTAGCACTTGGCTCTTTTTCTGAGTGCAAGAGTATTTGATTATATCCCTTGTATATATTTGTATTTGTTGAGTTCATGATTTTATTTGCTGTGAGGACCCGTAAATTTCAAGAGCTACCAACAATTAGATTTCTCTGAGTAGGATGAAAGTTCATATATCACTCTGCCATTGCTTTTGAGGCTCGAAGCTCACAAATTTATTCCTTGAACAGTTAAAATTTTTTTGCCTTTTCTAAAGTGTAAATAAGGAATTTAAATGTTTGTTAGCTAACATTTAGTACCATAAATGGTCATTGATGTTTTGTGATTAGTAGGACGTAAATTAATTTCCTAGTAGGGTAACATTTTAGTTGACAAGAAGGAGTTTAAGTTGGGGGTGTTGATGTTTGGTAGAAAACTTTAGCTCATCTTTTAAAGAATTGTAAGTCATTTCTTATGTAGTTTTGTGTTTTACAAGAAACCGAACTTGAAGAGCCAAGAACATGAAAACGATGACAAAAACTATGAAGAACACATTGTTACGACATATATGTGACGGTATAAGTGACGTGTGAACTGCATATCTATCGCAGATGTAACCACATCTTAGTTTCAAGAGTCAAATCTGCGGTTCAATATGCTGTCGTATAACTTATGTGCAGATCGCAGAAGTGTCGCACAAACGCAAGAGGAATTCCAGTAAAGACAAATCTGCGATCCATTATGCAGCCGCAAAGTCATTATCCGGACCTCATAAATAATATGAGATGGAAATATGGAAAGAATGGAGATAGAATCCGCGACATTGCTACTAATGTGCGGACCGCAGATCAATTCTGTGGTCCTTTCTGTGATCACAAACTAATCTGAAGGGCTATGTTTGTCGCATTTTGTCCAGGAATTTTGGGCCATTGTAAATAGAATAACTAGGATTTTTTGGTCATCTTGTATGAATAGGTCCGACATTGAGAGAATTGAATACACCACTTGTTTTGGAGCTTTTGGGAGAGATTCCAAGACTTTGTCTTCATTGTAAGCTTTTAAGACTTTATTTAATGTTTTGTTCTTGCATTTAAGTATGAGTAGTTAACTTTAGATACTAAGGTGTTGGACACTAAGTGGGTGTAATATTAATGGGTTTTTACCGTTGTATATATATATATATAATGGGCGGTTGATTTCTACTCATTTGTTATGCTTCATTTATGGTTGATGGTTGAAAACATTAACTAGAGTTAATTTGCTTTATCTTTCACTTGGAAAAGTGGGTTAGGGTTTGGTAGAATTGAATAGAAAGAACTCATGGCCTTAAACCTTGTTTAATAGAATCACTTAGGAATAAGTGGGTTCTACTTGGCATAAATTGGTTGTTCTTTATTTTAACTCTTTTATATTTGGAAAAATCATAAAGAGGAAATACTACCTAGTTATTGGGTATTCATTTAGGAACCATTTGCATATCAAAGGACCTCCTATTAGAAACATATCATATTGTGACTGATAGCATTACATTCTATAGAGGGGGACACAACCTTGGTTTCTTATCCATTTAATCAGTTCTCTTAAAAAAATAGCTTCTCTTAACAAATCACAGTTATCAAACTCTTTCCAAACTAACGGAGTACAATTACAGTTGTAGTCAAGTGACATACTATTCAAATAAGCTTTCCACACCTATTCCCTTTAGGGTTCAACCCTAACCTAGTTGGCTTTATTATATTTGACATCAACGGCTTACACCATTTATATAGGTATAATATGAGCATATCATGCCCTAGAAGCTTTTATGCACATGATGAACAACGTATTTCTGCCCTATCTTGATTCCTTCATCATAGTTTTCATTGATGATATATTGGTGTATTCTTGCAGCTGGGAGGATCACAAGAAACACTTGAGAATCGTGCTCCAGACTTTGACAGAGAAGAAGCTATATGCTAAATTCTCCATGTGTGTGTTTTGTTTGACTCGGTGGCATTCTTGGGCCACGTGGTGTCTAGTGAGGGATTTAAGGTTGATATCAAGAAGAATGAAGCACTTCGAGTTGACCCCGATCTTTTACTGCTACTGAGATTCGAAATTTCTTTGGGTTGGCCGGGTATTAACGCCTTTTTGTGGATGGTATTTTATCTATAGCAGCCCCATTGACTAGATTGACATAGAAGGGTGCCCCGATCAGGTGGTCCGATAAGTGTATGGAGAGCTTTCATAAGATCAAGATTGCCTTGACTACATCTCCAGTTCTTAGTTTATCCTTTAGTATCAAGTTATTTGTCACGTCTCAAACCTGGGGAGGCGTGACTGGCACCCGGTGCCGTGCTGGCCCGAGCGAACCACTCTGTAACTCATGATCGTTCGACCAAAATTAGAACATTCATAGGTCGAGTTAGCGGAACTCATTCCTTTTGTAACTATCATGGGCCCACATGGCCACAACTCATAATGTATAACTATAAGTGGACACCACTGTATCAATAAACTATCATTCTTAAAACATGAATACATATGGGCCGTCAAGGCCTCTGACATACTGTACAAAGTGAACCTCTGTGTCTACAAAGCCTCTAAGATTATTCGACATCAATGGGACAAGTTACCGGCCTACCCATAAGTCTGTAGTAAAACTCTGACACGATGACTCATAGACTCGGCTGCACTCCGAATGAGGTGCATTCTTACCGATCCTTCGCTGAATGCAAACCTCGTCTATTATGAGGGCTCACCAATCTGATTATCGATACATGCAGGCATAAATGCAGCGTCCCCAACAAAAGGACGTCAGTATGAATAATGTCCTAAGTAAGTAAGGCAATATATGATAATATAATAACTGAAAGCAACTGGAAGTCAAAGATAATATGAAGATATGCTCATGTGCTGATACTGACTCAACTCTCTCAATATAGTAAGTAAAATAGCTGTCCGGCCTTATAAGGCTCGGTATATATATAAGTAAAACTGTTATGCCATAGTAGGCTCGCTCATAGGCGCTCGACCATACTAGGCTCTGTATCTCGGCCAATTGGGCTCGCTCATAGGTGGTCGGCCACAGTAGACTCGGTATATAACTTACCATCTGATCATAGGTTGCCCAATAGGGGCCTGCCCATCGATTATAGCTCGATGGTAATGAAAATACTGTAATACTGTAAATATAGACTTTCTGTTCTCTTGACTGGAAAAAGAAAATACTCAATTGAATATGAAGTTCCGATAAGGAAAATATTGTAACTTACAAACCTAAAATAATATACGTAAATTCCAGGATATGATTTTTTTCTTTATGTTTCATTATCAAAATCATGTAATAAGAAATCATGCCAAAATGAAAGAAGGGATTAACCTTAACATACCTGGACAGGTATTATGTCCTGACACATCTAAGGACATGTAACTAAAATAGAAGAGCTCAACTTGCACTCGTAGCACCAACTTTTTGAAAGTATCAGTCAAACGAGTCAGTAATTAGTCCCTTGGCAGATTAACGAACTGTTCTCTGCTTGCTAAGACTAATAGAAGTAAGGGGCCAGCTAACAAATTCCATCCTTTTGAACTGTCTCCAAGATTTCACACAAGGTAGAATGGGAAAGTATGATTTCTCATTTCTGAAGGTCATTTCTTTAATATAGATAGTAGTGGTCTCTTTTGCATGAATTTATTTACTTTCATAACCATGGAAACAATTCCAACAACATCATCTATCAAGGAAAATAACCATGGGACAATTCCACGAACATCTAAAATGGTAGTCAAGAAAAGATGCTACTGTGGCAATGGAGATACGGTTGGCCTAATTAGCTAGCAATGTTCTAGGACATCTTAGAGAAGTAACGAAAATTCTTTGAAGAACTTACTTAAAACCTATGATCATAATCATAATAGGCACAATTAATCAGCAAAAAAGTAATGCAGAGCTTGTATACAGACCAAGAGTTCTAATACCAAAGTTGCCACCTAATCAAAAAAAACTTATGAGTCATGAATTATGACTAAAAGTCACTATTAATTCCTCCAACTCCTGCCACATTTTTTTTTTCATTTAAACTTATCCAAACTTTATTCACCAATTTCCTTAATTAAATGGTTAATTTTTCACCAAAAATTCACAATTAACTAAATATTCATATAATTAAGAATTATCTCAAATTACTTCAAATTCTACTTATTTTTAATACACATTATATACCCTCCTATCATGGTTATGTGGTACCATATAAAATAAATACATACACTATTATTTCATTAAAACATCCATGTAAAAATACATATATTTTCCCAACTTCTAATTTTCCTAATCTCATATAAAGAGTACAAATTTTTGTACACTTATTTCTTAAAATGGGAAAAAAAGAAAACCTTCTTTTCTTGTGAAAAAAATAATTCATATCTTTACAATAAAGAAAATCTCACAAACTTTTCTCATATTATGTGTACAATATGAAATATATTCGAAAGTAGTAATATTAGTAACTATATAAAATAATATATATATATATAAATTTTTTCAAACTATTTTACAAAATTATTCCTCTCAAAATACCATATCATATATATATATATATATATATATATATATATATATATCGGTATCAATGTTGCTAAACTTGCAGGGGTGTAACATTATTATTTAGTATATTGCGATGATTAACGAACTGGAATTGGATGTGTGTTGATGCATGAGGGCAGAGTGATTTCTTATGTAGCTTCAGTTGAAGCCCCATGAGAAGAACTACCCTGTACATGATTTGGAGTTAGCACCCACTGTTCATGCGCTCAAGATTTGGAGGTATTCTCTTTACAACATGTCATGTGAGGTGTTCATGTATCACATGAGGTTCTAACAATTATTCAAGCAAAAAGGATCTGAACTTGAGGCAACAAAGGTGTTTAGAGCTACTAAAGGACTATGATATCACCATTATTTATCATCTGGGAAAGGCCAATGTGGTGGCAAATGCTTTGAGTAGGAAGACTGGGAGTATGGGGAGTCTTGCTTATATTCCAGTTGGCAAGAAACCGTTAGAATTGGATGTTTCATCTTTGGTCAATCAGTGAGGCTAGATATTTCAGAGTCCAGTAGAGTTCTTGCTTGTGTTGTATCACAGTCATCTTTGTTTGAGCGCATCAAGGTGCATCAATATGATGACCCCACTTGTTTGTCTTGAAGAACACTTTGCAACACGATTATTCTAAGGAGGTTACTATTGAGGATGATAAGGTGTTGAAGCTGCAAGTTCAGATCTATGTTCCGAATGCGTGTAAACTGATTCTTGAGGAGGCCCATTGTTTGCAATATTCCATTCATCCGGGTACCACGAAGATGTACCATGATTTCAGGCATCACTATTAGTGGCAGAGGATGATGAAGGATATTGTTGAGTATGTTTATCGGTGTTTGAACTGTCATCAAGTGAAGTATGAGCATCAAAGACCTGTTAGTTTGCTTCAGAGGCGTGATATTCCGGAGTGGAAGTGGGGGTGTATCACTATGGATTTTGTAGTTGGGCATCAAAAGACCTTGAGGAGATTTGATGTAGTGTATTTTGGACAAACTGACCAAGTATGCACATTGTTCGCCTTCATTGTGCCTGTGTCTACTATCTCGGATCGAGGAACCAAGTCCACATCGCATTTTTGGATAGCAGTGCAGCGATAGTTTGGCACACAGGTCTAGCTAAGTACAACATTTCATCCCTAGGCGGACGAGCAGTCAAAGTGCACAATTCAGACTCTAGAGGACATGTTACGTGCATGTGCCATTGATCTCGGAGGTTCATGGATCAGTTTCATCTATAGTAGAGTTCTCCCACAACAACAACTATCAGTGGAGTATACAGATGGCTCCTTATGAGGCGTTTAGGTGGAAGGTGATGTCATTCTCCGGTTGGTTGGTTTGAGCCTGGGGAGGCTAGGTTATTGGGCACTGATTTGGTCTATGATTCTTTGGAGAAGGTGAAAATTCAGGAGCGACTTCTTATGGTGCAGTCCAGGTAGAAGAGTTATACTGAAAGGAAGGCTCGTGATATTTCATACATGGTGAGTGAGAAGGTTCTACTCAGAGTTTCACCCATGGTGTGATGAGGTTCGAGAAGAAAGGCAAGTTGATCCCTGGGTATATTGGCCCGTTTGAGGTGCTTGAGAGAGTGGGAGAGGTGGCCTACAAGATTGCCTTGCTATCCAGGAAAGCAGGAGTTCACCTAGTATTTCATGTTTCTATGCTACTGAAGTGTTATAGAGATCCGTCATATGTTTTAGACTTCAACACTGAATAGCTAGATGGGGATTTGCCATATGATGTGGAGCCGACGATAATTTTTGACTAGCAGTTTCGAAAGTTGAGATCGAAGAATATAGCATCGGTCAACGTTCACTAGAGAGGTCAGTCGATCTAGGAGGCTACTTGGGAGACCGATCAGGAGATGTGGAGCAGATATCCTCACCTTTTTGAGAGCCTAGGTATGATTCTAGACCCGTTTAAATTTTTTGTTTAAGAGGGGGAGAATATAATGACTCGACCGGTCATTTTTGAGTATCTTAGTTGTGTTTCCCCTATTTTATGCTTTACTTATGTGTAATTGTGATTTTGTAACTTTCCGGGGTGGTTGGTTTGGTTTTGGGGAGGTTTTGGAGTGAATTGGGACACTTAGTCCAAATGTTGAAAGCTTAAGTTGTAAGAGTTGACCGAAGTTTGACTTTCATGTAGCCGATTCCATAATGGAGTTTTGATGGTTCCAATAGCTTCATATGGTTATTTTGGACTTAGGTGTATGTTCAGATTTGAATTTGGAGGTTCGTAGGTCAATTTGGCGCTTTTTGATGAAAGTTGGAAAGTTGAAGGTTTGGAGGGATCATAGGTTTGACCGAGAGTTGACTTTGTTGATATCAGGTTTTTTGGTATCGAGAACTGGAATAGGTCTGCTGTGTCATTTGGGACTTGTATGCAAAATTTGAGGTCATTCCGAGTTGATTTGATATGGTTCGGCATGAGTTTTAGAAGTTGAAAGTTCATTAGTTCATTAGGCTCTAATCGAGGTGCGATTCGTTGTTTTGATGTAGTTTTATTTGTTTGAGACCTCAAGTAAGTTCGTTTCATATTTTAGGATTGGTTTGAGTGATTGAACAGATTCGATGATTTGACCGTAGAAGAGGCACTGCAGATACGGCTAAGTGACCACAAATGCGGGATCACTGGCAGACTTTATATTTAGAATGATTTGGTCATTTCCTCATTTTGGGAGTTTTGGAGCCTGATTGGAGGTAATTTTTGGGATACGTTTTGCTAAAGTTGAAGAGGTAAGTGAAGAATATTTAATTTTGATGATAGATATTCAGTACCCATGGATTATTTTACCTAGTTTATGTGAACTTGAAGTGAAATTTGGGGATTTTTAAATATGGTTGTGGAGAATAAGAATTGATGAATTGAGGGCCGATTTGAGGTTGGATTTGGGTGAAACACATATATTTGAACTCGTATCTGAATGGGTGTTTGACATTTGTGAGTTTTGTCAGGTTCTGGGGTGCAAGACCAGGGTTGACTTTTTGGGTTATCTTTGCATAATTTATTCAAGATCTTAGTTTTATCATTTGGAATTGTTTCCGGTGGCTTTCATTGATGATATGAAGTTATTTTGACTAAATCGAGTCGCTCGGAGACTGATTCATGTGGAAAGGGCATTTTTGGGTATTTATTCTTGCATTTGAGGTAAGTAACATATCTAAACTTGGATTTAAGGGTAATTATCCCTGAGAACTATGTTATTTGAGATGTGTTTGGGTGACGCATGTGCTAGGTGACAGACGTGTGTGCGTTCACCGAGGTATTCATAATCTGAGTGGACTTTAGACTATTATGGGACTTGTTATATTATCATGCCTCATTATATCTGTGTCTTCTCTACTTGTATGGTTATTTGATATGATTCATGTTAGAATCATGACTAGGCTATGTGCTTACTTGTTTGAGAGATAATAGGGTCATTCTTGTTGTTTTGAGCTGTTAGCCTTGATTCTAGTCATACTCTCAGTCATGATGTTGTATTCGTGTATGATATTTCTGTCTCAATGCATTCTTATTTTGATTTCTCACAAGTTATTGATGCCTCATATATGTAACACTATTGAATTAAGTACCGTGAGATGTGGTTAACTGAGACTTGAGTGATTGATAACTGAGCATGGGCCGTAGAGCTGATTTTTAATAATCTGATCGGTCGTTTTAGATTTAAGGTTTCGTTCAATGGTTATACCTTGTGGATGTATGCAGAAGTTGTTATATTAGTTGAGGACTTTACAATGGGTTTATGTGAGGATGGAGCCCTTGGTAGATGTGGAAATTGGATTCTAAGGCTTATCGACATTAGCAGAAGAAATAATCTTTGGTTGAGATGAGGTTATCGGGCCTACATAGATTAGGGTGACGTAGGATCTTCCGTGATTACGTGTATGGTGAGATTGTACTGTGATTTGATGGCTTGGAAAAGAATCTTGGCACGTTCGAGGATGGACGTTTGTGTAAGAGGGGGAGAATGTAACGACCCGACAGATCGTTTTGAGGTTTAAGGTTCCGTTCAGTGGTTCGAGGTCTTGAGTAGCATCTTATTGTGTATTATGACCTACGTCCATGGTCTGATTTTATTTTTGGATGTTTCAGGATGAATTTGGATGAGTGATTCTAACTTTAGAAGCTTAAGTTTAAAATGTTGACTGAGGTTTGACCTTTTAGGAAACAACTCTAGAATGGTGTTTTGATGGCTCTAATATTTATTCGTACCGTGATTTTTTACTTGGGAATATGCCCGGAATCGAATTCGGAGGTCCATAAGTTGATTTATTTTGCTGAAGCTTGGCAACTTGAGGTTTATAAGATTGACCGTAGGTTGAATTCATATTTATTGTGTTTGGATTTCTATTTTGAGACTTGCAATAGGTCCATTTTGTTATTTGGAACTTGTCTGTAAAGTTTTGCATCATTCAGAGTTGATTTGACCGGAATTAGACGTGCAGTAGTTTTTTTAGAAGTTATTGAGTTTCATTGTAGATTTCAAGTGATTTGGAGGTCCGATTGGTTTCAGATGTTATTTTTATGGTTTGATCACGTGAACAAGTTCATGTTATGATCTTATACTTCTATTGATGTTTGGTTTGGATCCCCGAGGGCTCGGGTGAGTTTCGAACGCGTATCTGAGTGTTTGGAAGAATTCTACCATTGCTGGTTTTTGCACAGATGCCTCAGGTCTCGCATTTGCGAGACTATGATCGCATTTGCGGCATATTATCTGGACTCCATAATGTTCGCATTTGCGAACCCTGTGTTCACATTTGCAAAATGGCCTGGGCTGGTTGAGTTCCGCATTCGCGATCAAATGGTTGCTTATGCGATTAGTCCATTCTTTACATTTGCGATCTTTATGTTGCATTTGCAACATCAGCATGGGTGTGACATTTTTCGCTTTTGCGATTAATCCTTGCATTTGCGAGGCTCATATTTGCGAACCCCAAGTCGCATTTCCCGTACCTGCGCCTAGACATAAAAATCGAGGGACGGGATTTTAGTCACATTTTCATATCTTTGAACCCTAGACCTTGTAGGAGGCGATTTTGAAGAGGGATTTTCATCAAAGTCATTGTGTAAGTACTTTTGATCAATTTTCAACTAATTTACATGATTATATATGAGATTTAACATCAAAATTATGAGAATCCAAGTGAAATTTTGTGAAACTTTGTCTATGATTTTGAATAATGAAAATTTGAGATTTGAGAGCCGAATTGGACTCGGATTTTGAAACAAAACACATATATAGACTCGTGGGGTTATGAGTAGGGGAATCTACCCGCGGAACCGTGTTTTGACTGGGCGAGCCCGGGGTTGACTTCTGTTTACTTTTGAGGAATTGTATAAAGATCATAGCTTTATTTATTGGAATTGATTTCTCTTGCCTTATTTCATGTTATTAAGTAAATTTTGGTTATATTTGAGCCGAGCGGAGGTGAATTGCATAGGAAAAGCTATTTTTGAGTAATTATTGAGGACTTTGAGGTAAATATCTTGCTAACTTTGGGGGGAGAGGGGGGGGGGGGGGGGGAACTACCGCATAGGGATTGGTTTGTTTGCACTATTTGAACTACGTGAAAGACGTGTACTCGAGGTGACTAGTCTGTACACGTCCTTATATGTAAAAATTTGATCGGTTTAGAGTCTTAGGGTTCTTATGCACACTAAATTGAAGTTTCTCTATCATGTTATGTCCTCCATTGTTAAATTCACTCTTATGTGCTTTATTTGAATTTGTTGGTTCATGTTCTATCTTTTGTTGCCAAACGTACTTATACATGCTTTAATTGTAATTGTTACCTCTTTATTGTCGTGTTACCTCTTTCGTAGTTGAATTATTCTTAATTGAAGTTATTGTTGCATGTTATCTCTTCCGTACCTGAGTATCCTTATTTGACATTATTGTTACATGTTATCTCTTCCGTAGTTGATCATCTTTTTTTGAAGTCGATGTTATATATTGTCTCTCTTATTTTTGAACTACTCTTACTTGAAGTAATTATTACTTGTTATGTCTTTCATTGTTGGGATTATTATTCCGCTTCATTGTATTGTTGTCATTCTTGTGTTGATTAACTTATTGTACCTCATGTTATTGTTGTTCTTGTTGCAGTCACTGTTATTGAGCCGTGGGCTATGTGTGGTTGTGGTATTGGAATTGTTGTTACAGAAACATTATGGTATATGGGCGCATGTTGTTATATTGTTTTGTTATGTTTTTGGCACATGTTGGATTGTTGAGAGAATTATCGGGGTGTTTGCACGTTACTTTTCGGTGCTATCGTAACTATTGATATTTGCACATGCAGCATGACAAGGCAGAAAATATATGTTGGGTTTGCGCATGTGGCGAGAGAAGGTGGGATAATTGTTATGCGTGTGTCGCGAGGCAAATCAGGGACTTACTTTATTATTGCGCACGCGCCGAGACAAAGGGGGCTATGTCGGGGATGATTTCTGATGGCTTGGGGGAATTGTCATTGATGATATTTATGTGATGGTGACTATCTTGTGTGAGTCATGCATATACAGGTTTTGCTGTATTGTTTCTAATGTGCCATTCAGTGTCTCTGATCTTACTTGTTTACTCGAGCTGTGATAGTACACTTGCACAAGCATACACTGTAATCTGTCACTTATATCAATCCAAGAATATGAACCTTGATGTTTGTTGATCATGTACACTTATTCTTGTATGCCCTCCTTCTTTTCGTGAGTTGTACTATTGGCACGTGAGTTGTCCGTGCAGATATGAAATATTGTTATTGTTAGCACGTGAGTTGTTCGTGCAGATATGATATATTAATGGTATTGGCAGGTGAGTCATCCGTACAACATGTGAGTTATCTGTGCGGTTGTGATTGGTAATGTGGGCACAAGATGCCAAGTAATTAGGGTCATGATTTGGGACCCGTGATTTGTGATTATGAGGTATGGTACCTCGGGGAAATTCTTGTATAAACCTTGTGTGAGAGTGGTTGATTATTGGATTGGTACTTGGTTTTTCTTACTTGGTTTCACTGGACTTAAACTGTATTATGCTTACTTTACGGTGTTATTACATGTTTGCTCCTTTTTGCTAATTGATGCTTCTACTTTATATATGCAAATATTGTATTGTTGTTAATACCATATTTATCTTTACATTAATATTGTTCCATATCAGTTTTATATTCATACTTGTATAGGTTATTATGTCTAGTAGGTGTCTTGAATATTCATCCTCACTACTCCACTGAGATTAGTCTTGATACTTACTGGGGATCATTATGGTGTACTTACGCTACGCTTGCTGCACATTTTTGTGCAGATCCAGATACCCCGGAGCGCGGTGGTCATTAGTTAGATGGTTATGAGTTGCGGCGTAGACTTCAAGGTATACCTGCCATTACGTTTGCAGATCTCAGAGTGACCTTCCAGAGTTTTATATTGTTAATGTTTATTTCTATTTCAAACAATGATGTATTTGATGGTTTTAGTTATTCTTAGAAAGGCGTATTCTTGTACAACCGGTTTTGGGATATTGTACATCTATTGATGGTTTCTGGCTATGTATGGAAGTTACTGGTCCATATTAATAGTTAATTTGTTTAAATTTGTTGTTGACTCAGTATGTGGTAGGCTTATATAGTCTTGGTGACTAGGTGCCATCACGATTCCTAAGGAGGGATTTTGGGTCGTGACATGATTTGATACTGATTTTGAGGTGACGTGTATGCCATGCCCATATTAGTCTAAGTGGTATTGAGTAGGGGAAACACGTGCACCAAGAGCTACTATTGGGCTATATGATATTGATTAGCGCTTGGGTAAGGATCCGCCCCTCTAGAGTCGATGAACGTAGGCACATGGATATATAAGTGCTTTGGTGAGAGGCATTTGTGTAAGGCACCCATACAGTGCTGAGTGTGATTGTGTGTGTGATGGTGACGGAAATTTGTGCTAGACACTGTGAGCATGCTGAGTGTGGTTATAAAAGATGGTTTCATTGTGATGATATTGACTTGACTGGTAAGTGAAATTTCTTATTTGTGTTGTCCTTTGAATAATATACTTGAAAACTATACCTAAATTCATGTGAATTTGAACGAGTTAAACATGTTATCTTTGAGTTATTTGCTTTACTGTCTTCATTATATCCTGAGTGGTTACGTATTGTTGATGTTGGACACTGACCTTTCTTCCGAGCTCGTCTGCTTTCAGAACAATTTTAGGTTTGTAACTTATTGACTATATAGAGTTTGTTGTACTCATACTATACTCTGCACTTCATGTGCAAGATACTTCCAGGCGCGGTGATTGCTAGAGTTACATTGGTACTAGCTTGTGGAGACTACAAGGTAGCTGTTATGTCGTACTTAGTCCGTGAATTTCTCTTCCTTTTATTTCTATTATTATTGTTCTATTATTCAGATAGTTGTTATGAGGATTTAACCATGTATTTAGAGATCTTATAGTGCTCATGTACTCATTGACACCAGATCTTTAGGATTATTGTAGTGGTGCCATCGTTAAATTCTCAGATATTTCATCATATTTTCGCTATTAAGATTATAATTTCTATCTTATTAAATTCATTGTTATTGAGAAATTGTTGGCTTTCTTAGCAAGTAGTGTTAGGCTTCATCACCACCCGATGGGAGTTTGGGTCGTGACAACTGGTCGGTGGTTTGGTTCGGTTACTGTATTCCTTATGTGGGCCTTAAAGTCGTAGCGTGATTTATATTTGGATAGGGTTGTACATCATAAGAGATTGATGTTTTGGTCATTGCATTTCATCTTTAGTTGCATTCCCTGGGTTGTTTACCTGATTTATTTTCATATCCTGTTTCTATGTTGGATTGTTGATTGAGCAGGGTACGTTGAGTTACTGGGTGCACCGAAGTGATTTTATCCGTGATTCATGACTTGATCATATTATTGTTCTGTATTTGCTGGAATTATGAACTGTACAGGTGATTAGCGAGTATCATATATAATTCTTGCTTCTATTACCTCGCCGAGGTTAGTTACGACACTTGTTGAATACATGAGGTCGATTATACTCATACTACACTTCTACACCTTGTGTGCAAATCTTGAAGCTATAATGCGTGTGGATTTTGGGAGGTGACACTGAAGATGTACTTGCTTTCCAGATATATCTACCACTTGTTCTTGGTAGTTTTAGATTTGTAATATATTTATATATGTTCCAAAAAGATATTGTATTTATTCTCATAGCAACTTTTTAAATCTAATTCTTAGTGGCTCATGACTTGTACTACCAATCCCCGGGTTATTGTATGAACATTCAGTTATTTCACTTATTGATTCTTATTATCTTTATTAGAATTATGTTGATTGCTGTTTGGCTTACATAGTGAGTTGGATTAGGTTCCATCACAACTAGGTGGATTTTGGGTTGTGACAATGTAATCTTTATTAGAAGTGAATGCCCACAGTATAAACAACAAATCAAGAGACTCTAAGAAAGCAAACTAAATCATAGATACGAAAGTTGTCACGACCCCAAATCACAACTGGCCGCGATGGCACCTATCGTGATACTAGGCTAGCCAATTTACTGAAAATAATGAAATGATTTTCATTTAATACATCAAATATCTGAATTTTTCATAATAATTCTGTTTCTTAAGCATTTGAAGAACAATAAAAATGATTAGAACATCTAAGCACACTCCCAACATCCGGAGTCAACCATCATGAGTATCTAAGATATGATACATTATAATACAAATCCTCTACTACAACAAGTCTGGGAAGTAAAGTACAATGATAGAATATGAATGGGAAAGAGTAGGCTGCGGACGCCGAGCATCTACCTCACAATCTCCAAACAATGCTCCAAATGGGGTAGCTCAACTATCGCTCTGCCCCGAAACCTGAATCTGCACACAAGGTGCAGGGAGTAACGTGAGTACGCTAACTCAGTAAGTAACCAAAGTATCTAAAACCATGAGTGCCGTGACGAGCATTTAAACTTTATAGTTTCACAAAAATAAGTACTAGTAAAGGTAATAGATCAAGTTAAGATTCCACATTTACCAAAGATTTTACAAAACTCCAGTTTGCCCTTTTTAAACTTGTATGAAACATTGGTCAACATTTATCAAAGAGGCTCAGTGTAAAGAATAGTGAAAATAGTAGTTTCATAAAAATATCCGCCACTCGGGCACATCGTCGCTCACAAATAAAGCCTCTCGAGAAAACCTTTTAATCACTCATGACTCTACTCTCATAAGTCAATGCTCACACTCAGCACTCTCGCTCATCAGGTACCATGTAACAACTGCTGCGGCGTGCAGCCTGATCCAATACATATATATTTATTGCTGCGGCGTGCAACCCAATCTATATAACATACGCTGCGACATGTATCTCGATCCATATAACATACGCTGCGGCGTGTATCCCGATCCATATATAATATATATTGCTGCGACATGCAGCCTGATCCATATGTGATATATAACATATATATTACTGCGACGTGCAACCCGATCCATAACTATCCTCACATACTCGGCGCTCGACCTCACTCAGTCATCCTCACAAGCCACTCTGCAAATTCATCTCAACTCACGGGACTCAGCCCAAAATACTTCTCAGAGTTTCAAAGCAGTATGATAACAGTGAAAATAACAACAAATGGTAAACATGACTGAGTTCACGGATGTTCTATCAGGACAGTGTGGGAATAATGTAAAAATAACTCTGAGGGTCTAAATAGGTTGGCACGAGGCCCCAAACATGGCTCACATCCCATAAACAAGGATAAATTTCTAAAACACAGGATGTCGCAAGGTTTTAAATCGAATACGCAGCTTAATAGTCGCTACGAGATGGACCAAGTCACAATCCCTATCGGTACACGCCCACACGCTCGTCACCTAGCATGTGCTGCACCTCATTTATCAAAACAATATCAAATACCGGGGTTTCATACCCTCAGGTTAAGAGTTACAATCGTTACTTACCTCAAAACAACCCAAAATCTACTCCGTGATGCTGTTTCCCCTCGAATCGGCTCTCAAATGCTCCGATCCTATCACAAAATAGATCAATAACATCAAAATATGCTAGGGAGACGATTTGTAACGACCCGGCTGGTCGTTCCGTGAGATTTACCCCGTTTCCCCCATTTGTGCTTTATCATATATTGCTTAGCATGTTTATGTTGTGTTGGGTCAGTTGGTTTGGGTGCGGAGTGGTCATGGTGAGAATTGAGGCATTTAGTCTCCTAAAGTAGCATAATAGTTGAGAAAGTCATTTGAGAGTTGACTTATTGGTGAACGACCACGAAATGCAGATTTTTGTGGATCGGGTAGCTTTGTTAGGTGATTTGGGACTTAGGAGTGTGTTCGGAATGAAGTTTTGATGTCCGGTGTAGAATTAGGCTTGAATTGGCAAAAGTTAGTTTCTGGCAATTTCCGGTTGGCAGTGGAAAATAGGCTATCGGGGTCGGAATGGGATTCCAAAAGTTGAAATAGGTCCGTAATGTCATCTTGGATATGTGTGCAAAATTTCAGGTCAATCGGAAGTGTTTTGGTTGGTTTCGGCGTCGTTGGCGAAATTTGGAAGTTTCAAAGTTCATATGCTTAAGTTTGATGTAATTTTGGTGTTTTCATGTTGTTTTTGGTGTTTCGAGGGCTCGACTAAGTTTGAATAATTCTATGGGGTGTGTTGGTATGTTTGGTTGGGGCCCCGAGGGGCTCAAGATTGATTTTGGATGGTTGGCGGAGTATTAAACTTGGAAAATTGCAGCAAATGGCTGCTGGTGTAAGTTTCTGGTGTTGTCCGCACCTGCAGATGGGTAGTCGCAGGTGCAAAAGGCCATGCACAGGTGCGAAGGGAGGCTAGGCAGGAGGAGTCCGCATGTGTGAAGAGTTGGCCTCACCTGCGAAGCCGTAGGTGCGGAGAAGAGGTCGCAGGTGCGAGAATTGGTCCGTTAGTGGGATATCGCAAGTGCGCCCTTGGGACCGCAGGTGCGATTAAATGTCCGGATGTGCGGAATTGCTGGGCAGAGCAGTATAAAATAAGCCTCCGTGAAATTTTATTCATTTCACCATTATTGCATGCGGTTGGAGCTCATTTGAAGAGAGAATTTGTGGGTCTTTAGTGGAGGTAAGTTCCCGGGTTATTAAAGCCGTTTCTATGCTATTTGTTCGGATTAGGCTTGTAAATTGAAGGATTAAAGTAGGAAGAAGGTTGGAAAAAATGGGTGGAGGATTGGAAATTTTTTTTTGGCAACTTGGGTAGGCAATTGTGGTCCGATTGTGGTGTTTTTGTATCTGTAGAATCATGGGAGGACGAGGTTTCTAGTGATGTAAATTTTATCGAGTTCCAAGACGTGGGCCCGGGGCTCGGGTTTTGCCAAATTTTGAGATTTTTGTATAAGTTGATAGTTTTCGATTGGGTTGTGTTCCTTTAGTATATATTAATGATGTTAAACTGATTTTTGTTAGATTCGGAGCAATCGAGAGCCAATTTGAGGGGCAAGAGCATAGCGGACTAGTATTGTGGCCCAGTAGAGGTAAGTAATGGTTATAAATCTTGTCCTGAGGGTAGGAAAGCCTGGACTTCATATTTCTCATTGATTTTAGAATGACGCACATGTCAGATGACGAGTATGTGGCGCGCATGATTTTTTTTGGATTGGACTTGGTCCTCTCCTCGGCAACTATTGAGTTGCGTATTTTACTCAAACCCTTATGTTAAATTGTGTTCTAAAAATTATTGCAATTATTGGGCTATAAGCCATGTTTGGGGCCTCGTGCCGATCTGTTTAGACCCCTTGGGGGCTTTTTACTGTCGTTTTCCTCACTATTTATTGATGATTTCACTCAGTCACATTGTGCTTACTATTTTCGAAACTCAGCCTGATTTACACTACTTTGAGATCTAAAAATGATGTTTTGGGTTGAGTACCCTGTTTTAATGATTTCGCCCGAGGGGCTTTTGAGAGGTTCTGCTGAGTGAGGCCGTGGGAATAATTGTGAGGTTATGATACGCCACGAGGTGGCTTGATATTAGTGCTTGGGCTGAAGGAGCCCCTCCGGAGTCTGTACGCAACCCCAGTGAGCGCAGGTACCTAGTGAGTGCCGAGTGATGAGTGATTGGGAGGCATGAGTGACCGCGACGTTGCCCGTGGGGCTGATACTGAGTAGATGTGAGGTGCTGAGTGTTGTTCTGCCCTAGGGGCGATTTATGATTCATGTTTTTTTCCAAGGGGCTACTTATTATTTATTCCATTTTTCATACTAAATCTTTCAGTTTGAAATTATTGAAAATGTAAATGTTTCAAAGGATATTTCTGAAGTTAGTTTTAAGGCATGATGATTTCATATATCTATGTATATACTGTTGGAAAGAAAGGCTGTGCATATTGTGAATTGATGATATTGATTTTTATGTGTTTTTTTGCCTCTTAGACTTGATTTATTTTCGTTACTACTGAGTTGGCCTACTCACATTACTCCCTGCACCCCTGTGTGAAGATTCACGTGCAGATGTCGAGCATGAGCTATCTATTCCATGCGGAGTCGGAGTGCGGGATATAGAGTTAGCTGTTCAGGGTCTGCAGCATCTCTGTTTTCCCTTCTTGTTGTATCTAGCTATTTATTCGGAGGTTTTGTATTATAATAATATAACTTTTTGGCTTATCTCTCTTAGATGCTCATGACATGTTGGCTCCGGGTTTTGGGGTTGGTTGCACTGTTTATTGGCCTAATGTATTTAGTAAACTATGTATATTTTATGAAATGCTTGAAATTGGTTGGGATTTTGAAAGAAACTGTAAATATGTGACTGTTGGCTAGCCTAGTTCCACAATAGGCGCTATCACGACCGGTTTAGGATTTGGGGTCGTGACAGTTTGGTATCAGAGCCTAGGTTACATAGGACTCTAGATTGAGTCGGCTCGCCGCCAGGAGCGGGAGGAGCGGGAGGCCAAGAGGCCTCGTGGATCGGGCAGTTCTAGTGGTGCTCCCTTAAGGAGGCAGTTTCAGTAGGGTAGGGGCCGATCATTCAGGCCTCCTCAGTCAGCCCACCCAGCGTATAGTGGTGCATCTTTGGGGCATGGTCCCCGTGGTTCTCAGCCAGGCCATACTTCATTTGGTGTCCTCTCAGCTCAGAGTGCAGCTAGAGCACCCCCAGTTCAGAGTTCTCCTATGCATGAGTTTTCCAGTGGCCGTTCTGGTGCCCGGGGTTTCTATCTGTCCCCGCGTCCAGCTCCAAGGAGTTGTTTTGAGTGTGGAGAGTTCGGGCACATGTGGAGGCAGTGTCCTCGTCATCCCGGTAGTTCTTCTCAGCAGAGGGGCCAGCCCTCGACTTCAGCTTCAGTTACTTCACCACCCGCTCAGGCAGCCAGGGGTGGTAGTCAGTCAGCCAGAGGATGCCCTAGAGGGGGAGGTCGAGCAGGGGGAGGTCAGGCCCGCATGTATGCATTTTTAGCCAGGCCAGATGCTTTGGCCTCAGATGCCATGATCGCAGGTATTGTCTCAGTCTGTTGCCAAAATGCCTTGGCTTTATTTGACCCTGGTTCTACATATTCCTATGTTTCTTCATATTTTTCCCGTTTTCTGGATATGCCCCGTGAGTCTCTAGTCACCTCTGTTCATGTGTCGATTCTGGTGGGTGATACTGTTGTTGTGGACTGTGTGTATCGATCGTGCATGATATCTATTGGGGGTCTGGAGACCCGAGTGGACCTGTTGTTACTCAGCATGGTCGATTTTGATGTGATACTAGGCATGGATTGGTTATCCCCGTGTCATTCTGTTCTTGACTGTCACGCTAAGACCGTGACCTTAGCTATGCCAGGATGTTCTAGGGTTGAGTGAAGGGGTTCTTCTGAGTATATGCCTAGCCGGGTGATTTCCTACCTGAAGGCTCAACGCATGGTTGAGAAAGGGTGTTTATCTTATCTGGCTTTTGTGAGGGATGTCAGTGGTGAGACTCCCGCTATTGATTAGGTTCCTGTGGTCTGTGACTTTCGGGACGTGTTTCCTGCAGACCTGCCAGGCATGCCACCTGACCGGAACATTGATTTTGGTATTGACTTGGTGTTAGGCACCCAGCCTATTTCTATTCCACCTTATCATATGGCACCAGCGGAGCTAAGGGAATTGAAGGGGCAGCTTCAGGAACTCCTGGGTAAGGGGTTCATTCGGCCT
Source organism: Nicotiana knightiana (assembly GCA_005239525.1). NCBI lineage: Eukaryota > Viridiplantae > Streptophyta > Magnoliopsida > Solanales > Solanaceae > Nicotiana > Nicotiana knightiana. Next base: position 4,179 of record ML418120.1, on the reverse strand, counting down.
AGTGTGTCACCTTGGGGTGCACCGGTGTTGTTCGTGAAGAAGAATGATGGGTCCATGCATATGTGAATTGGAAGCTGAACAGAGTTACGGTGAAGATATGGTATCCCTTGCCCCGTATTTATGACTTGTTTGACCAGCTTCAATGAGCTATAGTGTTCTCCAAGATTGACTTGAGATCTGGGTATCATCAGTTGAAGATTCGGGATTCCGACATTCCAAAGACTGCTTTCAGGACCATATATGGTCATTATGAGTTCCTGGTTATGTCATTTGGGCTGACCAATGCCCTAGCTGCGTTCATGCAATTGATGAACATCGTGTTTTAGCCTTACCTTGATTCTTTCGTCATTGTGTTCATTGATGACATCCTGATTTATTCTCGTTGCCAGGAAGAGCATGCTCAACATTTGAGAGTTGTGTTACAGAGGTTGAGGGAGGAGAAGCTTTATGCAAAATTCTCCAAGTGTGAGTTTTGGCTTGGTTCAGTAGCTTTCTTGGGGCACGTGGTGTCTAGTGAGGGTATTCAGGTTGATCCGAAGAAGATAGAGGCGGTGCAGACTTGGCCCAGACCGTCCTCAGCTATAGAGATTAGGAGTTTCCTTGGTTTGGCGGGATATTACCATCGCTTTGTGGAGGGATTCTCTTCTATTGCTTCGCCTTTGACCAGATTGACCTAGAAGGGTGCTCCATTCAGATGGTCTGATGAGTGTGAGGAAAGATTTCAGAAGCTCAAGTCAGCATTGACCACAGCTCCGGTACTAGTTTTGCCTACTAGTTCGGGTTCTTACACAGTCTATTGTGATGCTTCTAGAGTTGGTTTGGGAGCAGTATTAATGCAGGAAGGTAGGGTGATTGCCTACGCGTCTAGACAGTTGAAGGTGCACGAGAAGAATTATCTAGTGCACGATCTTGAGTTAGCTGCCATTGTTCATGCCTTGAAGATTTGGAAGCTTTATTTGTATGGAGTGCAGTGTGAGATTTTCACTGATCATCGTAGTTTGCAGTATCTACTGAGGCAGAAGGATCTGAATTTGCGTCAGAGGAGGTGGTTGGAGCTTCTCAAGGATTTTGACCTCACTATTTATATCATCTGGGAAAGGCCAGTGTACTGGCCGATGCCCTGAGTCGCACAGCAGAGAGTTTGGGGAGTTTAGCCTACCTTCCAGTAGTAGAGCGGCCATTAGCCCTTGATGTTCAGGCCTTAGCGGGTCAGTTGGTGAGATTGGATATATCAGATCCCCCACGGGTATTGTCTTGTGTAGCCTCCAGGTCTTCTCTTTACGATCAGATTAGAGCACGTCAGTATGATGATCCACATTTGATTTTTCTTCAGGAGAGGGTCTGTCGCGGTGATGCCAGGTATGTGGTTATTGGTGATGATGGGTTCATGAGGATGTAGGGCCAGATTTGCGTGCCCAATGTAGATGGGCTTAGAGATTTGATTCTAGCTGAGGCCCATAGTTCACGGTATTCTATCCATTCGGGTGCCACAAAGATGTATCAGGATTTGAGGCAACATTATTGGTGGAGGAAGATGAATAAAGATATTGTTGATTTTGTGGCTCGGTGCCTCAACTATCAGCAGGTCAAGTATGAGCACCAGAGACCAGGTGGATTGCTTCAGAGATTTGATATTCCGGAGTGGAAGTGGGAGCGGATCACCATGGACTTCGTAGTTGGACTCCCACAGACTTTGAGGAGGTTTGATGCTATATGTGTTATTGTGGATCAGCTGACCAAGTCCGTGCACTTCATTCCTGTTGGTACTACTTATTTTTCGGAGCGGTTAGCTGAGATTTATATCAGAGAGATTGTCCGATTGCATGAGGTTCTAGTTTCTATCATTTCTGACAGAGGTACTCAGTTCACATCTTAGTTTTAGAGAGCCGTACATAGAGAGTTGGGTACTCAGGTCGAGTTGAGCACATCGTTTCATCCTCAGACTGACGGGCAGTCGGAGCGTACCATTCAGATTTTGGAGGATATGTTGCGTGCTTGTGTGATTGACTTTGGTGTCGCATGGGACCAATTTCTGCCACTAGCGGGGCTTGCATATAATAACAGCTATCAGTCGAGTATCCAAATGGCTCCGTATGAGGCTTTATATGATAGGAGGTGCAGATCTCCGATTGGTTGGTATGAGCCGGGCGAGGCTAGGCTATTGGGCACAGACTTGGTTTAGGATGCGTTGGGTAAGGCGAAGTTGATTTAGGAGCGGCTTCGCATGGCGCAATCTAGGTAGAAGAGTTATGCGGACCGAAAGGTCCGAGATGTGTCCTTCATGGTTCGGGATAAGGTGTTGCTGAAGGTGTCGCCCATGAAGAGTGTTATGAGATTCGGGAAGAGGGGAAAGCTGAGTCCCAAGTTAATTGGGCCATTTGAGGTGCTTAAGAGGGTTGGGGAGGTGGCTTATAGGCTTGCTATGCCTCCCAATTTATTGAGTATTCATCCGGTGTTCCATGTTTCGATGCTCCGGAAGTATGTTGGTGACCCGTCTCATGTTTTGGACTTCAGCACGGTTCAACTCGAGGGTGATATGTCATATGAGGTAGAGCCAGTGGGTATTTGGGGTCGACATGTGATGCGAGACTAAATTGCATAGTTTAACATGTGATATACCTTACATTTTATATGCATTAATGATAAAATTACACTTGTTATGTGATTAATGGAGTTTATTTCATGCGTAGGTGAAGTGGAGATGGAAACGGAGCTAAAAGGATGCTAATACGTCGAAAAATACGCGAAAGGAGACACCCGGGCGATAGCCGGGCGACAGAGCCAAACAACCTGACCACACCTGGCGTTAGCCAGGCGTTTGGGCTGAAACGCCAGCCCTACCCTGGCGTTAGCCAGGCGTTTGGGCTGAAACGCCAGCCCTGGCCTGGCGTTAGCCAAGCGTTTGGGTCCAAACGCCAGACCCCCAGTTCGGCCAGAAATCGAGTTTTGACGGGTTTAAGTGTTTTCTAATTGAAATAGAAGTCTCTTACACGGTTAGGGTTCACCCTAAACCTATAAATAGATTCCTAAAGGGGGATTCACAGGGATACACAGGAATTTCGAGATTAGAGTGAATCGAAGGATAAACATCACTTTGTACATATTTTCTTCCTTACTTTGTAGTTTAATTATGCTAGTTGTTTTAGATTTTATTCTTATGAATTTGTTTAGCTAATTTCGTGTGGGACCCGTTGGGGAATAAACTTCTTGTGATATTAATATAGTTTTGATTGGTTGATTAAACTCTATTTGTTCAACTACGTTCTTGTTGTAGTTGATTGAAGGGCCCTCAATTAGCTGTGCCTATTTATTATGTATCTACTTGAGAGAGAGTGCATATTTAGGTAATTGTTTGAACAACACCACTCCCAGAGTATAGACGAAAGTCATAACCGAAGGTTTAGAGGTTGGATTAGAGAGAACGATACTTCGGGTGCAATCTAAGTGAACTATAATGCAATCTAGCTAGCGTAATTTGAGAGAGTGCCTCTAGTAAATTATCATAATTACTTGAGAGAGATTTATGGTAGATAGAGTGTTCATGATTGATAGAGA